>PYAF01000301.1:1081404-1093148 GCA_007407185.1 Glycine tomentella
TCCGTATAACTCAAAAAAAAAATTACGGATTGACGAATCCGTAAGAATCTTACGGATTTACGAATCCGTACGTATGAAGCGTAATAAAAATAAGGGTATTTTTGGAAATGTACTGTTCTGGACGGGTGTATAAGCTTTTTTCTGGGTGTATAAAGTTTTTCCCAAATTTGTTTAATCCGAGGTATGATGATGTATTGGGTCTCCATTGTACTGAGGTTTCGGACAAGAACAATTGCTCTCAAATCCGTAATATATCCAAGATCCTAAAATTTGAGGAAGACGATATTTGAGAGTTGAGTTTTAAAAGAAAAAGAGGGAACAATTTTTTTTTTCATTTTTGAATAAATATTCTCTATTTTAATACTTTTTAAATAAGATTTTTTTATAAATTAATATAAATTTAATATCTGACCTTTTACATTTAATTTTATAAATATCATATTATTCTTAATTATTTTTTTTTTATAAAAAAACATATCCTTAAGTGACTGGATTATGTGCATCAGGGAAAATCTCCTTAAAAAGAAATGCATATCAAATGACCTTTTGTTAATCAGAGTTTAAACTTTAAACTGGTCGGGTTAATCCAATCTGTTAGAAATTTAAAACCCGTCATGTAGGTAATTTGATTAATAAAGTAGCAAAAGAAAAACCAAAGAAAGAACGTGGGCAAGAAAATGTGTTAGAGTGAACATTATGTGAAAGAGTAAATGTCATAAGCCTCAGAAGAATAATGAAAAATGAGTTGTGATCATGAAAGAGTCATGTTTACTTGTTAGGTAGAGAAAATGGAATTGTTAGCGAGGGATATTGTAGGGAAAATAAATCAAGAGTTTAACAGACATGTTAGCTTTTATATTGTTAATGATCATAAATAATCTTTTATATATTTTTTAAGATACTTATTATAAAAATCAATAAATATATTATATATAATAATAATAATAATAATTTGTAATTAAATAATAATATAAATAACTTTTACATTGTCATATACATTAATTATTTATAAATTAATATAAATTTAATTTAATTTTTATGTATTACTAGTATAAAAAACTATAATAAGAATATCATTTAAATAAATTGTTATCATACAAGACAATTTATAATTAAATAATAATATAAAATTTATTTACATTAACGGTGCATGCATGTACTATTAATAAATATAGAATATCTTCATAAAAAATATTTACATTCTCAGAATATATTATTAAAAATAAAACTCTTGTTAATTAAATAATTGACATTTTGTATAATTATTTTTTCTTTTTTTTTCTTTTTTCTGTTTTTGCTTTCATGTATCTCAAAAATATCCTCTCAAAATGAAAGAGAACAATAAACATAATTTTGTTAATCACAAAATCAAATGTAACTAATCTATCCGAACTCCTAAGAGATTTTTTTTTTCAAGTTACAAATCATAGTTTTTTTGTTTTGTTTTGTATATTTTCTTTTCACGGGACAAATCTCTTCAGAGATGGCACTATATAACTAAAGCAACAGCCTAACAAAATAGAAAGGCTTGTCTAATTGGAATGTCCGTACTTTATTTTGTAAGAAAGTTGCAAGGGTGTCTTTGGCTGGAAAATTATATTATTAGAAAATAATTTTCTAATTAATATAGACTGTTAATTATTTAATCCTTTTTGGGTCCTATCGCACGAAGAGAAGTGTCAAGAGCCCAATATTATATCCAGACTTATTTGAGGACGGAAAGAGGATATATAACCAAACCTAATAAGTAAAAAATTAAATAAATAAAAATGATTTAAATTCAGATGGAAAAATCTAACAAAGCAATATGATCAAAATCATACGAAAGTATAGGTTAGCTTTAACAAATTATTTCAGTTAATTTTTTTATTTTTTTTATTAATTGATGTTTAACTTTTTTGATAAATAATTTTTTAATAATTTTTAACATCTTTTTAAACACAATTTAAAATAACATTCTTTTAAATATTAATTCTTAAATTTTTAAATTTTTTCTATTTTTTATTCTTAATATATTTATTCAATTTTCTAATTATTTTTTTAATAAAAATCATAATTTTAATACTTTTCAATTATTTCAACAATTAATTTTATAAACACTTATAATTTAAAAAATTAATTTAGACTTTTAAATAATAACTAACTTTCCAACTTTTCATTATTAACTTTTTTTAATTAGATTTATCGAACATACTCATAAAGTAACCTAAATCACTGATACATTCTCACTGACTACATATAATGAATGTTAATCGGATTCAACATTAAAAAAAAAAAAAAAAACGTTTTTGGAGACATCCATTTCGTTATGCGAAAATAATTGCAGCACTGACACGTAATAAGATACAGAAAACTAAAGACTTGGAATATTACGTGATAGATTCTTATCCGCAAGCAAGTATTCCATTTTTATATTCAACACAGGCTTAATTCATTTGGTAGTTAATAGTTATCACCATTTTCTTCCATTCATATTCATTAACGCTTAATTTGATGCTTAATTTCAACCATTGAATATAATAATTAAAAACAATAAGTGATACTCCAACACTTGTTTGGACATCTCTCTCAGACACTGATGTTTTGGATTTGTCTCTAGGGACAGTGTTCGGTTCCTCCGATTGCACAAATTCGTGTACTTTCCAAATTCCATCACTTTGAAGAATAGTGTGATAAGTATTAGGCACAAGAAACTGCAACTCATGGCGAAGCAGAAAATTCGCAACTCTTTTTTGGTGCACTTGGTGATTCTTTTCTTCTGTGCTTCATTGGTTTCGGTTTCAGCAAGAGTTGCGCCTCTCTTGCAGAGCTATGGGAACCCCATTTTCAGATCAAATTTTCATTCTATTTACGACACTTCCAAGTACGGTGTTTTTCAACTGGGTAATGGGTTGGCTAAAACGCCTCAGATGGGGTTCGATTCTCGCTTTCTCTTTCTCTCTCTCTCTCTCTCTCTCTGACTCTTTTACTTTTAGTTTAATTAATTTCTGGAGTTAAAGTTTGTTTTTTGGATGATCTTAACGTTGATGTTTATTTTTTGATTTTTCTGTAGATGGAATAGCTGGAACTTCTTTGCATGCAATATCAATGAAACGGTCATTAAGGAAACGGGTATTGTTTTCTTGCTTTGCTGCATCATCATTCACTTCCATTTCCTCAATGAATTAGTAGATGCACCGTGCACGGATTGTGATCAACTTATCATATCAGTCTCCTTGGTTTCATAATTAAACTTTTGATCCTCTCTCATCGATTTTTTATTTATTTTGCTTTGTGAAAAATAAACATATCTTAATTTTGATTTTATTTCAATTAATTACTTATAAAATCACAACTTATATCTTTCGGCCACTGGACAATTAATGAATTTAAATATGTCCCGGAAAAGTGGAAAATGGTGTGTTTCAGTTGGTTGAACATGTGCAAGTGCGTGAGTTATTGTAAATCCCCAGGTGTTTGTCTACGATTCCTATGGATAAAAGAAAACGGATATCTTTTTGGAGTGGTCGGAGCAATGTCACCCCTCGGTCTTTGGCTCTGCCTGTACTTTAAATAACTCATTCTTGAAAATTTTGCTATCTGTTTTCGGGGGAAATAGGTTAACTACTTAACAGAGACAAAGATTCATTTGTTTTTCTTGTGAATTTTCAATTTTGCATTCCATTGGATAGCGAATTGTATTATGATTTTACATTTATAATCTCCAATCGCATATTTTGTTTCACTGCAAGCATTATGGTTCATATTTTTACAATTAATAGCAGTCATTCAATCTTTTCCTCTGGTGCTCATATGTATTTTATCCTTTCAGCTGATGCACTGGTATCAACGGGGTTGGCTGATTTAGGTTATGTGTATGTCAACATAGGTACTGTTCTCGTGTGTTCAAAATGAACATTCTAACAGTGTGTCATCTATTTATACTTATTTGTTATCACAATTGGGAATGTGCAGATGATTGCTGGTCTGCTGTTACAAGAAATCACAAGGTCAGCTAAATTCTATGGCTTTCATTGTTACTGGATCAACTTTATGGTCATCATCTGTTATTGCATATACTTGTTGGCTTTTAATGTTATCTATCTGGACTTTCAATTGGCATTTGTTGTGTCTTGGCTAAAGTTACTGGTGTGTAAAGATTTAAAGTTATACATTCCTTGTACTGCCGCTTGCATTTTTGTTTAACCCAGCACCAAGCATGTATTCTATACATGACTACACGCACTACCCATTTTTTTGTGTATAAATGGTTACGTAGCAAAGTTTAAAAGTCTGGTCTGAATATTCTTTTTGTAAATATATGTTGCTCCTTACTGTTTTGGGTGTGGAAGTGCAGGGTCAACTGGTTCCTGATCATAAGACATTTCCATCTGGAATCGCAGCTCTAGCAGATTATGTACATGGAAAGGGACTCAAGCTTGGCATATATTCTGATGCTGGGTAAGTGGGTAGTATGACGTTACAAAATCAGGCCAGATGTTTTAACAGTTGATTCTAAATAAATGTTACTCATGTTGATTGTGACTAACTGATCTTCTAATCTCCTGCTTAATATTTTGACACCTCTCACTATTATTAGGGTTTTTACATGTCAAGTCCGGCCAGGATCGATTTTCCATGAAACTGATGATGCAGATTTATTTGCCTCTTGGGTTAGATTCTATTATCTCTTTTGCATGATTTGCAGAACAGTATCAGATACCATTCATGTTTAGGGGAATTTGTGGAGGTTCAAAAAGCATAAGTACTCTTGATTCATTTATGTTTTATTATGTGTATTGCATGTGGGTAGCATGTCTGATATAAATTGTCTAGCTTTACAGCCTCATATATATTTCTATGGAATTAATTTGTTATTTTACAAAACCAACCTTTGGATATGAATTTCTATTTAGTGCCATCATATACACCAAAAATTGGATGAGATAAGAGACTGTTCCATTTAATGGAATTCTTTTAAAGTTTTCGAGAAAATAAACTGAAAACAATGCTTTTCTAGATCAAATAGTTCTCAATCATCGATATGATTGCAAATTGTTGTTGAGAATTGAGATGGTGTTCTCAGAACTTAGGAATAACCTATACTCTCATAGATATTATGTCTACTATGGTACAATTAGATTGTCAGAATTACTGAACAACTCCAGAATTTCTCAAGTAATACAACAAATTTAGTCTCACTGCTTGATAAATTTAATTATAAATTTAGTTGGTACCATTTTTATTATGTTGAGGGACATTTTTCACATACTATAAAAGTAGACACATCTTGGTAACATTATGTTAGTAACATATCTTGAGGTACTTTTTGAAATCATTCCTTGTAAGTTGTAACTTAACATCTTAGGCACATTATTCATAAATTGAAATTGTTGCTACTACGTTTTTCTTTACTTATCAGTAATTTTTTCTGCCACTCAATCCTTTTACCAGGGTGTAGATTATTTGAAGTATGACAATTGTTACAATCTGGGCATCCCTCCAAAAAAACGGTTTGTTCTCATATTTGTCTTTGTTTGCAATAGTCTTTATACCTAGTACAATAAATTAAGTCAATGTGGTTGCTTTCATTCCAGATATCCGCCTATGCGTGATGCTCTCAATGAGACTGGGAAGAAGATTTTCTATTCACTCTGTGAATGGTAATAAGAACATGTTTAGTTTTTTGTTATCTAAGCACTATTCCAATACCATTAGCTTGACAGAAATTCCTGCTGTACTTTTGATTTTGCAGGGGTGTTGATAACCCTGCTTTGTGGGCAGACAAGGTTGGTAACAGTTGGCGCACAACTGAAGATATCAATGATTCATGGGCAAGGTTAAAATTCTGAACTTTGACTTATAAGGTGATGCTTTTAACATTCAATTAGGGTTACTCATGGCTCAATAACTTCAGATAATAGAATTAAACCTGCTAAAACAAAAGTTGTGGGGCAAATCAGCACTTGGTTACTGCCTTGGAATTGTGCAGACACCAACTGATAATTGGAATATATTTAACAGTGTAATGGTTACTATTTTTATGGCCTTGGCTTGGTCGTAATGAAATTATGTAGAAGGTTGTAGCAATGAGTAGGCATGTGAAAGGGTAGGGATAAACGAGGGCAGAGGGTGGATGGTGTTTTTTTTTTTTTTATATATATATATATTCCTAGCAGCCAGAACAGGAAAAATAATTAAGAATATTCATATGTTTGGGAACTTTCTTTCTCTGAAGAGTAAGAAGAAAAGTGGGTTCATTACTAGAAACTCAAATAGTCCTACCCAGTCAAATTTTATTTTCTTGTCATATAGCAGCTGGACTCAAGGAATTAAATGTACTCTAGCATACAGTTATTTGAGATTCTAGGATTCATGAAAGCTCTAAAAAGAATTTTGAAATAATGGAAAATGGAAATAGTGTTGGAATGGTCTCATGACTATTTATTTGTCATAAAATAACATTATTGGATCATGATGATAGAGATGGCAATAGCAGAGTTAGGTGTTACATTTGTTTAGATGGAATCTGGGTTATCCTGGAGCATCCATCAATTTTATTTGAGGTTTGATCACTTTGAAATAATATAATACATTCCCTTGATTTTTTGTATATCTAATCTATTACCAGAAGATTAATTTTGATAATTTGTTCTTAATGGCAAACCATAGGTGCTGCGCCAAAGTCTCACTGTCATTTCAATACAAAGTTTTAACATATGATCAATTGGCATTCTTGTTCAAAATTATCTGTTTACTGGGTTGTCTATTCTTAAAAATGTTGCATTTCTTGTTTAGCATGACAACCATTGCTGATCTTAATGATAAGTGGGCTGCATATGCTGGGCCTGGAGGATGGAATGGTATACATGTTTTTCTTGGAATTTTATGGAAAATATATGGCAAACCAGATGCATTCTTACTCACCTTATATTACCGTTTATTGACAGACCCAGATATGTTGGAAGTTGGCAACGGTGGCATGACTTACCAGGAATACCATGCTCACTTCAGCATCTGGGCTTTAGCAAAGGTATTGCCCTTAGTTCTTAATTCATGTTTCTCAACCCCCTTCCATCTCCCGCTTACGCCAATGCTGGATTTGTAATCATCACTAAATATTTTTTGTTTTTGAAAGGCCAATATTAGTTGTTAATTTGTTAGTTTTTTTGTTAGTGGGAGGGATTCAAACCCACGACCTTTTCCTTCCCTCATAATATCTTAACCACCAAGCCAACCTTATAACTCCATCTTCTCTTAATATTCATCTGTCATCACTTGTTTTTCTATATGTTGTTCTGATAGTAACTAGCAATTTGATATCTTAGGATAGCTGGCATTTGGGCAAAATTGATCTTCTGGTAAAAAAAAAGGGTCAGTTTGAATTAGTTATCAGTTAGTTTGGTCATATTTCTTGTGAATAAAGTGCACAGGCAAGCTTGCAAAGATCAAGACAAAAATGTTCTGTTTGAAACTTTCTCATGTTCAAAATTGTGAACTTGTGTGTGCAGGCCCCTCTATTGGTTGGCTGTGATGTAAGAAATTTGACTGCTGAAACACTTGGGATTTTGAGCAATAAAGAAGTCATTGCCATCAATCAAGGTGGTACCTCTGCTTTCTACCTTTGTTATCAAGTTGATGCATAATGTCTGTGTGTGTGTGGTAGTGGTGTTTATGTTGTTACTTAGCACCTATTTTCATCAATCTCATTCAGTAAAGTTAAATAAGGATACTGATTCTTATGTATCTCTGCAGACTCACTAGGAGTCCAGGGAAGGAAAGTTCAAGCTTCTGGAACAGATGGTTGCAGACAGGTAATCTATTTTTTACCACCTCATAGTGCATTTATGAGAGAAAGCTTGGGCATTTTGTCTGTTTTACAGGTCCATTGTAGTTTCTGGTGTAGATATGATTTGATAAGATTTGGTCAATTTACTAGGGGGTTGTTTGGTTTGAAAAAATGTTTTAAGTTTTTCTTTTATTTGTTTACTTTTGTAAAGTAAATAGTGAAAACAAAGTAAAACAAAAGTGACATTTTTGTAATTAGAAGTAAAACAAAAAATATTTTCTCAAACCAAATGACACCCAAGTATGGTGTGTTCCTCCTACTGAATCTTGTATACTTTCTGAATAGAAATCAATATTATTCAATAATCAAAAGCCAAAACTGTTCGAAGTTTACAAAGCGCGTCTATTTATAGACCAACAAACCCCAAACATGACAAAGACCGAAACATAATAAACTGACTAAATCTAAAATTATAAAGCAAAACTAATCTTAATTTTGGATAAAATAATGGTGTCAATCTGGAGCAAGGAACATGAGCATCTTCATGTTGGATTAAGATAATTTCACTGCCCACTAATCAAGAACAATTAGACAGCTGCTATGTACTATTTTGATATTTGATGTATGGGTTTTGACCATCTGGTATTATATTTGCCACTTTGACAGGACAAATCATTTGTTCCTCTTTAGGTCTTGATGTCACAAAGTATGTAGACTAATATGAAATTTAAAGTTGTGTATATGTTACTATATGCTAAATTTAGACTTGTACATCTTTACAGGTTTGGGCAGGTCCTTTGTCAGGAAACCGATTGGTTGTTGCTCTTTGGAATCGGTGCTCAAAAGTAGCTACCATAACAGCTTCATGGGAAGCACTTGGGCTTGAATCTGGGGTTCATGTTTCTGTGAGGGATTTGTGGCTGGTAAGTTAGCCTATTTGCAAGAAGCTGCTCCAAGTCAGTCTTTCTATATGATCTTATCGGGTTCTGTGCATGGTTCAGTTTTTAATTGAACCAAGCCGAACTACTGTATAAAATGGTTCGGGGAACTGAAGTTGTTATCACAGAAATAGTTGGGTTTGGTTTTTTCTTAACTGGTTCGGTTTCAATGATTCAGTTCAATTTGGTTTTCTTTGCTCACTTCAATGCATGGTTCAGTTTCTTCTTCTTTTTTTTTAAAAAAAAATCTTACAAAAACAGTTCAGATCAAAATGAACTTGTTTTACAGAAACCATTTGGTTTGATTTTTGTTGTTCGATTCAATTGGGTTTTTGGAATAGTTTGTTTCAATTCGCTTTTTTTCTTTTCTTTTCACACCCCTTGTTTTTACTATTTAAGAGCTTGTTAACTTGAATGTTTTCTTCCCCTTTTAATCTTGCAGCACAAGGTAGTAACTGGAGATGCAGTGTCATCATTCGGTGCCCGAGTTGATATCCACGACTGTCAACTGTACATTTTCACTCCATTTACAGTTTCTCACTCTGTAGAGTAGCTCATACCTCACACACCTATGGGCTATGTGTTTGGTTTTGGTCCATCTGTACAGTACTCGTTGGATGTCCATTGAAGGAGAAGATGATGCCAATGTCCATTTTGAATTCACTGCTTTTATGTAAGTGAGCCCTCTGCGTGTTTATATTCTCCTCTTCTGTTGCATCATTTGTTGGTCAGACATGCAGAAGTTAGAATAATTCGATATCTTGGTGTTTGCATCTCAAATATATATTATGTACAAGATAGCTCGCTACTCATGTATCATGATCACACAATTTCTGTCCTAAACGTGCCCCTGAATGTATTTATTGTGATTTCGAAACTATTCCATAAAAAAGTTCCTCATGGTCATACAAATTTATTAATAAATTGGAACAACTGAAGGGAAAGAAGGGAAAAAATGAAGTATAGAATTATGAAATTCGTTCTAGAAAAGTCAAACATGTAGTCGCACCAGCAGATCTACATGCAATTGAGGGTGGGCAGATGCATCCCCTCATTTCAATAAAATCACTAGTGTTTGTCCTAAAATATTATATTTTACATCTCATAATTTTATATTTTGCACCCTATAATTTTATGTATTTGAATCTCCTTACCATATGTAAGAGTAAGTAAATACACCATCTTATTTTAATAAAATGCAAAAAAATATCATATTTTATACCCCATAATTTTATATTTTGAACCTCTTAATTTTATGTATTTAAACCTCCTTACCAATTCACATGTAAGAGTAAATAAATGCACCTTTTTATTTTAATAAAATACAAATATTTATCTTAAAACTTTATATTGTATTCCTCTTATCTTCGCGTTTGTATCCAACTATCTCATATAATAATGATAATTATCAATTTTTATTTTTTAAATAAATTGCTCTCACTAGTCCAAGGTCGTTGATCCGCCACTGTATAGTCGTCTTGACTAATAATTTTTTTTAAGAAATACAATATTTATAATTATACTGAATATACCGATAATGCTGGAAAAAAAATGAATTGACTTTAATGTGATATTTTAGATTATTCTTTACCTAACGATGGTTTTTGTCTACAAAAACAGAGGGATCTAATGTGTCGTAAACTTTAGTATATAGAAATTGTGTGTGTGACAAAGTGTAGTAAACAGAAATGTTTAATAACTTGTACACAAATCGTATTCATTAAACTCCACACGGTAGTAATGACAAGTTAGTAGTGAATGCAAGCTTTACAAATTTTTTAAACGTTTTTTTAACTCGTGTCTTCTTAAAACTAGCCCGTGTTACGGACAATAACAAGTTCAGTCTACATCCCAAAACTAAGCAGTATGAACTTTATATTACAATTTTTTTCTTTAACAAACTAAACTAATCATCAAACTAGTTCGGTTTCATTTTTTTTTTTCTTTTCAAACATCCTTGCTTATAGCTGCAAGTAACCTAAGTTCACTGGAATTCTCGCTTTTCATGATGTCGACCAAATGGATGCAACGCATACAGAAAACCAATTACTGTTGGAAAGACGAATTTGAGACCAGGGATTGATCTCCCAATGGAATTCGGACCTAGTTGCAGGCCTATTAAGCCTTTCTTAGGCCTATTTGCAGTAATTGCCAGTTTTTTTTTTTTTTTCAAATGAAAATTTGAAAATGATATATGTTTAACATATAAAATGATATATGTTTAACATTTTGACAAAACATATTTTTAACTAATAAAATCACCCTAAGACTCTTGAACAACATTATGAGAAGAATCATAATCTACCCTACTCATCATAAAACGAAGCGACTTTGTTCTACAAATTTGCTCCATATGTGCTAGGATTTGTCCACTCATTCCTGAAATTTTTAGTTAAATTACTATCTACTGGCACTAACTGCTTGTAGAATGACTAAAAAAAAAAAAACTGGCACACATAGGTATTAAAGATTAATTAACCTAATAAAAAAACAAATGTGCAAAAATTATTTTCCACCATTTAGATTGTCAATGGAATCTAGCTCGGTTGATTTAATAAAGAGAATGAATTATTATAAATTCTTAATATCTGTCTTTGATTCTTACGAATAAAAAAATAAAGATTATGATGGTTAAGCTTGTAGTCGGGGATTTTATCGTAAATATCCTCAGTGTGTATGCACCCCAAGTGAGATTATTATCAGATGAAAAGACCCATTTTTGGGAAGACTTGGAAGAGGTTCTGAGAGGGATACCACGAAAAGAGAAGATTTTCCTAGGAGGCGATCTAAATGGGCATGTTGGTAAAAACAATGGAGGTTTTGATAGAATTCATGGTGATTTTGGGTATGGGACGAGAAATGAGACTGGAGAAGATGTCTTGAACATTGCACTAGCCTATGATTTGATGCTAGCGAACACTTTTTTCCGGAAAAGGGAGTCTCATCTTATCACGTATCATAGTGGCCAAAATCGCAGTCAAATTGATTTCTTTATGGCTAGACGGGAAGATAGAAATTCATGTATTGACTGTAAGGTC
>PYAF01000301.1:1093248-1116229 GCA_007407185.1 Glycine tomentella
AGTCTGATGGAGGGTTAAACCCTTTAGTAGTTCTATGTTCCAGTTGTTCCCTGTTTTAATTCTTTTCATCTTCTTTTCTCTTCTCCTCTCACCATTCTTTTATTTTAACTCTGTTTCTCTCTTTTGCTCTATTTTCGATTTATCATTGGGTTCATCTACCACCGACCCCAATTAATTTGGGTTAAAGGTGCTGTTGATGTTGATGTTGATGTTGACGTTGTATTTTGTATTTGGAAGGCTATGCCCGATGTAATTCATAACATGGTCAGGACCATTAGTTTACTAAGACCCTTTCAGAAGGAAATAATCATTGTTTCAGATTTTGTTAATACAAAACTCATACGAATGACATGGGATGATAAATATCTCTAATTTAATCCATCTATGAACTTAAAAGATTGTCCAATGAAAAGTAAACAAACAAAATTCGTGCAAATTTTTACCAAGTTTTCGTAACAAATAGTAATGCTATGGAACAGAAAATCAATATTTTTTCTTTCTCAAAATTGATATCCTACATACCTACTGGAGCACTCATTTTTTTCTACTGGTGCTCTGCAAACAAACAACAAACCGAGAATGGCAATTTGATGTATAAATTGCCATCAGTGCTTGCAAAGGAAGAACCCATTAACTCCAAACACATACATATATTATAGACTGTTCATTTGTTTGGGAGAGGGCACCAATAATTAAACCACATATGAACAAGGCCTCCACATACAAAGTAATGAGAAAAAATAAAATCAGAGGAAGTAAAAAAAAAGCAAAGGAAATTTGTGTTTGTTTGCCAGAGAGGTCTATCTTGCTGTAGGCTGTGCAATTGATTCATCAATTGACAGGTAACTCTCAGCTCCACCTAGATCCATTGATCCCATGTATATTATCATGGAAGAATGAAAATAATTTTTTGACATGTCATCTGAATTGCCTTCTCCTAATGCTTCTGCCTGTCTCTCAAATCTTGCGCATCAATAGTGATTAGACATAAAATGATGCCATACGTAATGCATATCCATTTTATTATTATTTTTTCTTCTTTTTTTTGGGACAAAAAGAAACCATGTCATTATCAAATAACTATAAGGCCATATCCATAATTCCATATTAGGTTACCGATACAAAATTTAGCTATGACCTTTGGATTTAACAAGCATAGTTTGTTGTGACTGTACTATGCGTGTGTGGTTTTTATAGCTAGAGACTATTAGCCCTGAAATCATTAAGCAGCAGAAACCTGCAATAGTTCTTTAGCAATCTTAATGCATTCTGTAATGGGGCAATTTGTCTTAATTGCATTTGTTGCTATGTGAGACCTGCTGGAGGCATAACCCTTCTGCAATATGCAAACATAGAAGCTAAGTAAATGTCTGGTTTTTTCTAAAGCTTTATCTGGAGTCAACATGAACAATCTATATCCCATTATTTCATCTAATCTAATCAAGCTGACAATTATTAACATGATACAGAATAAAAGACAACACCTTTAGTTTTTTAAATTGGTACTGTACACCATACATCAGGAAGTCGAATCAGTTTTAGTAAATTTGTAAAATTTTGAGCAAGAGGTGTTGTGCCATGTGATGTTAACAACTGAATGTTATACCATAAATGATTTCATGGCTTGACATATGAGTTTAATTTCATATTTGAACTAATGAATT
This sequence comes from Glycine tomentella, assembly GCA_007407185.1. Taxonomy (NCBI): domain Eukaryota; kingdom Viridiplantae; phylum Streptophyta; class Magnoliopsida; order Fabales; family Fabaceae; genus Glycine; species Glycine tomentella. The sequence continues at coordinate 1,094,913 of PYAF01000301.1, forward strand.
GGACATACAAGTGAAAAGATGATCCAGACATCATTGATCAATGCAATTTTGCAAAAGATCTAAGTTAAATTTGTTCCTAACAAAGATCTTCAAAATATATAATCAATAAAGTACACAATTATGACTTATTCTCTGACCGTATTAAAGATTTTTTTGAAGAGTACCTGGTTCATGGCGCTCATCAAGGCCTTCAAAGGTGGAGAATTGATTTTTGCACGGCTTGCCATCTGTGGATAAATACACAAAAAAACAACCATAAGCAATTCTTCTAACCAGAGTAACTAACATTATTTTACAATGCAACAAAGATATCATTTTAAAAAGAAACACCTCATCCAACTTGATATACCCAAATGGCAACTTGGGGTGGGGTGACTTTCATCCACCGTCAGTTTTATAAGCTTTTCAAGGCTGTCTTTACCATCACCGTCTATCCATCCCCACTGCTTGGCCAGATTTAACATATCCATAAGATATGCAGCATCATGAAGAGGTCCTGTCCAAAGAGGTCCTGACACCACAAGGGAGTTTGAAACCTGAAAAAGAAATGAAATAGAAAGTAATTTATGCATTCATTAACAATTTTCTGTAATTTGATCTCCAGGAAATTAAACGACACAATAAATAAAGCTTGTAAGGTTTTCTTCATTCAAGTTCCATATGCCATCATTCATTAAAACAAATGACAAAAATGGCAAAGAAAAAACATGCGTGAATAATAAATGAAATCCAAAAGGGTGGTTTTTTACACCTTAACTGTAATTATATAACTTACAATTACTAAGTAAAGGAAGATTCAGAAGGGAAAAGCAACAATTACACTTGGAGCTGGTTATTTCTTATGCAGTAACTGTTTAAATAGGAGTTTAAAATTAAAAAATAGAGATGCATAAGATATCATATTAATCCGAGAAAGATTGCCCAGCAAGATTCCTTAACAACACAAGTTAAACTCACAAATATGAACAAATCTCGGTGATGAAGTCTCAAACAAACAAGACAATACCTTTGGTGTACTGCAGGAGCAACTGATCTGGCCAAGTTGATCCCAAGAAAATTCATGGGAATTTCCACACTGGTGGCAGTAACCAATATAACCATAATGCCTACCATAGTTATAAAAGTAATAAATAAAAGAGTAACACCATAGCAATTAATCAAGAACAATCACTAAAAAAGAAAATAAAAAACTAACAAGATGTAATACAAACATTAAGATGCATTACCTACTGTCATGAATCTTCCCACGATTCAATCTGAGCAAGACTCGGAAAACAGGTCCATGAAAAGCATAGTATGAAAACAAGGGAGTGATATGATACCCCAAAAATGCAGCCTCCCTTGCAACCCCGCCTATAAGCATTCGCAAACCAATCTCATTCGAATACAACGTAGGGCGCACGTAAGCCCCATATGCAGCTAAAGAACTACAGAAAAGTATGAAGTTAAACCAACCAGCAAATGGGGACTCCAAATCAATTACAATAGAACATTATGCAATCACCTATTAACCATATACCACATTTGTGAGACACAGTCACAAAACACCATCAAATTCATAAGCATCCCAAGTATCCCAGCAACCAGGCATAGATAAACATTAATGATTTTGGTTAAAATTAATTATAATATGATGTGATTTAAATTTGAATATTTTTATTTTGAAAACAACTTAGTAGCAAGACTCGATATATAATTTGAATCCAACATAAAAGCTATTCAAGTTGTTTAACTCAAAATCGATTCCAAACTTAAAATCAATTCTCCAACTTCCAAACAAACATTTGAACATTTACTTAAAATCACCGTAGCTAGTATTCAACATGATTCTAATCTAACATGAATCCAAACACGAACTACATTGAACTAGGAATCTGACATCAATCAAAACATAAACAAAGAAGAACTAAATAGAAAAGAACAAAAGTAATCTTACTGATGAGGACGGTGGCCACCAGATGAGAAGCCATCAGTGGAAGTAACATAGAGCAAGCCACCCAAATTCAAAGTACAAATGGCAGACCTCAAGAAAGAGGAATCACTCCCAAAAGAATCAACATCAATAAAATCAATGAAACTCTTCTGCAAATAATAATCCATCATAACCCTATTAGCTTCCAAATGAGTAACCACCTATCTCCCCTCCTCTTCCGCCGAAACCCGCGACAAATTCTCCACAATGATGCTTCCATAGCTCTCGTTCCCATCATTTGCCGCCACAAAATCCTCTTCGGCCTCCGCCAAGTACCAAAGCGACCGAATTCCGCACCCACACAACGCATCAAGAACACGCAACCTCCCATTCTCTTTCTTGTGCAGAGAAGCTGCTAAAACGCCGAGGTCTCTGCCGGTTGCACTCTCTTGCCGGCAAAACGCGTCACCGGCGCTAAACTCCAAACCCCTTTCAATGTAGTAACTGCTCTCGCAGGGTTTCTGCTCAAAGACGGAAACTTTAGCACCGACACACTTAAATTTAGGGGAGGAGTTATGTGGAAAATAAGTGCAGGGTGACGAAAGAGTTTGAACAGCATTAGAGATAGTAAATAACATTGCAACGGAAAAAAGATATGATGTAACTGTCTAAGTGGCTTTAAGAGGAGTGATGAAAAAATTGAATACCCTGATAAATAATCCAAAGTGGGTCAATAACTGATATAGTCCAAGTCCAAGATGTGGTTTTCCAAGTCTAGGTGGGTTTTTTTTTTTTTATTTAATAGTTTTTTTTTTTTTTTTTTGTATACAAGGAACAGAGTTCATGCTTTATTGCACAAAAGAGTCAGCAGTTTCCTTAGTGCTTTAATTGGTCTGAGTGTAGACATTGAGGTTCAGAGCTTGCAACCTAGTTGCATTGTCAGGCAAAAGCTAGAAACTATTCTGGAGTTTGCGTTGTAAATTTTTCTTTCCCTGAAGTTGTGTTGTTGTAGGGGGTGATCATTGAGGAATGGATGCAATGGGGCCTCACTCTTTTTATGAGTCATTGGTTTTTTGTTCATAGTTGCTCATGTACCTTTGTCCTCGTTATTTGTGTGATTGAATTGTTGAGTTTTCATTATTTGTGGTATTGATTTTTTCTAACCTTCCGTGGAATCTCAGTGCTGAATTCAATTATTTTGTGAATCTTGATGTATGTGTATGTTTGTGAATTGAGATATGTTGTAACATCTTGTTTGATCCATGCAACCAACCTTGCCTAATGGGATGAAGCTTGGTTGTTGTTATTGTTACTTATGATATAGTAAACTCAAATGTTAATGAACTACTGATTTGATAGATTTGCATGGCCAGCTGTGAAGCTCCTGAAGTCAATTGGTTTAGATTTTCTATACAACAGAAGCCACTAAATTTTACAAGTGCCTCTAAAGCAGTAGCTTATATACAAATGGTTTGAAAATTAGGCAAGGTAGCTAAAGCTAGATATGTCTTCAGTTAACAATTATTACCTATTGGCTCATTTATTTTAAATTCAACTTGATATTGATGTCCAATCTTTAATCCTAGGTTCACCCAAATGGAATTTTCCTATTTTTTCTGTTGTCACAAATGTTGTTCTCTAGTAATTCAAAAGATATTAGTTTTATTGTTTGTTTTTGATGATTTACATTTGTGAATAAAGTTAACACTCAGATATCGTGTTTGTGTTGTTGTGTTTAGGTTTTTTTTTTTGTTTTATTTGAGGTTTATGTTATAATATCTGCAAATATGGATGATAAACGAGAAAACTTGTTACTATCCTCCTTGCCTAGTCAATTGTTATCAATTGATGAGGAACTATGCAGATGGTTGAAGAGAGGGTGCAAAAGATACTATGGACAATTCAACCAATTATATTATCTGAGGTGAATAGAAAGGATTTTCTTAACTATGTTCAAAGGCTGATTGGAGATTACTATGGTGCATAGGTTAGAATACTTTAATCTAATAATCATATTTGTAAATTTTTATTATTGGAGTTGGTTTACTACTTATGGTATTTTCTTTGTTTAATGAATTTGATTTATTGTCCTCATTGTTAATTGAATGTTCTTGTAGCATTTATTGCTTTAAAGGATTCATATACCATTTTGATGTATGCTATGAATTTTTATTTATTTTTGTTCAGAAATGATCAATTATTTGAAGGATCGATGATTGACCCCACAAATCAATGATTCATTTTGGTGGAGATTTCTTTTTTTTTCTTTTCGAATTATACTTTTCTTTTAAGAGTAGTTAGATTTGAAGGATCAATGATTGACCCCATAAATCAACACAAGAATTTTCAGTATGTTTTGCCTTCACTCACACACTTTTTGGAAAACTTCCCAAGATGTCATTCATCTTATAACTACTTCAAGTCAAACATGTTTAACTATGAAATTCTTAAGTGATGAGTTACCAAAAAGTAGATGCATCTTATTGGTATAAGTAGTACCAATTATTCCTTTAAGTCATCATCAACTGTACAGTTTCATACCTATATAACCTCTGGATCTCTCTAATTTTTGTGTGATTCAATCGGATTTTACATGCCCACCAACTTCCGTCTGGTTTGTCCTGGAATCACACATTATTAGGAGAGAGAACTGCTCCGATAACTTTTGTAACATCCCTAATTGTCAACATTTTGACAACTATCACACTACAATACTTCACATGGTAGTACTTCACTCAGCTCTTTGTTGGTCAGAACCCTCTGCAAGTAACCCTTTCTAAGACCTCATAATCAGTTCTGTCTGCTTCCAGTATCAATGACTGACTCCATAAATCAACACGAGACTTTTCAGCATGCTTTATCTTCACTCACACATTTTTAAAAAACTTATCAAAAGGTCACTCATTCAATAACTACTCTAAGTCAAGCACGTTTAACTATGAAATTCTTAATTGATGAACTACAAAAATGTATATACATGTTATTAGTATAGATAATACCAATTAATTTCTTTAAGTCATCATCAACTACACAATTTCATACTTGTATAATATTTGGATCCCTCTCTTTCTAGTGTGATTCAATTGGGGTGTTACATGAGAAGGATTACAAATTTGACTTGTTAAAAAGAATCCTTAAGGCGAAATTGATGACCAAACGCTCGAAATTGAGAGAGAAAGTCATAGGCAAATTCCCAAAGGAGATTTGGTCAAAAAAAATTTTCAAAAAAAATCTCTAAGTTCCTCAAAATTAGGATTTAAGATTCAATCATTTACAAAAATCATTTTTGTCTACTTTTTTAATTATTTAATTAGTTAATTTGATGTTATTTTTTTTTTATTTTTTCAATTACTTTTCTCAATTACGCTCGTTTTGACATAAAGTACGCCTCCATCAGACATTTCGATCAAAAAATATCACTTTTGAAGTTTATATGCACTATCAATTTTACATCATAACTTTTAAATTACACCTCCATCGAAAATTCCTCTCAATTTCGAGCATTTGGTCATCGATTTCGCCTCAATCGAACGTTCCAGTCAAAATTTATGGTCGTTCGAAGTTTATACACAATTTTGAAATTTTAAATATATTGATTATTTAATGGGAAGCTGACACGTGGCATATGCCACGTAATTCGCTGGGAGTGTCAACAAAATATGCCTGCATGACACATGTCCTGAACACTTGCAGACTGGGCCTTGACATTCATATTTCGCTGGCCACTTTAGCTAATTACGTGGCCAATACGGAAACGCTAAGTCAGCGGTCCTATTTCGCTCCTATTGCCAACGAATTAAGGGACGTGGCAATTTGGGAATTAATATGGAGGGAGTGGCATTCTGGAAAATTTTTTTGCCAAACATGACACATTGGATACTGTTCCTAAAAATATAGTTCCTAAAAGTGTACTATGCCAGTAAGCCTATCAATTCCAAAACCTGGCTCATGATTCGAGGAGGATTGTCCAATTCTTATAAGGGGTAGTTTGGTTGTATTCCCAATCAATGTGAGATCTTCATGGTAAGTAACCATTAACTTTTGAAACTTTAGAAGACGCCATGGCATCATTTCCTACTTGTCTCTAGAATTAGTTTAGGTTCACATTTTGATTCAACAGAACAAGAAATATCAACTATTGAGATGCAAAAAAAAAATATAAAAGCTCTGAAAAAATGTTTGAAAGTCAAATGTCAAGATGAAGTTAGATAGATTATCTACAATAAAAAAAAAATTAATTCTTTGCAATTTGCATTTGGAAGTAAGCTCTAGAAAGTGTTTCAAAATAAAGTTAGAAACCATTTTAATTCCATTTTAACAGAACAGAATTATATTTGGAAATCAAAAATCAAAACTTGCTATCACCCCAAACAAACTGAGGTACTTCAAAACGCTAAAATATATCATATATCAGGTTTCATTCCCCTCAAAACCATCAAATAATAACAATAGATAATTTTCTCCAAGGACTAAAGCAAACAAGTAGAAGAGAATATAATATCGCTACACAAAACTGAAATTTCAAAAATAAACAGCAAATGGAATAAAAGTTTGTAACATAAAACTGAACCAACAAGCCCCAAAACTTGGAATTTGCTTTTAAGCTCGGGCAGGAGCTCCTACTCCAGCAGGACGTGGGGCTTGACCAGGCTGACCAGGCCTTGGTGCATCATCCTGGCAAAGAGATCAATAAACTCATCAAACAACAGTAAGTGTTACCATAAAACAATTTTATATGCAGATAATCAGAGTCTATCCACACAAAATATAGCAATCTCCTAATTTAAACTAAATGTTAAATGAATTCCCTTTGTACATTCAAAAGGGACAATAACTTTTCTAGCTTTCTTTAACCATTAACTAACTGATTGAAACATCAATTTTTCATCAAGATGGCAAAGCAGACACATGTTTTTATAGAGTTGTGAAACATACATCTCAATTGTAAGAATAGAAAAAGGCACAATTTTGATACGATAGATTCCGATCTCAGATCTTCCCATCCAGTATATCAAGAATAAACCACAAATTCCATCCCCAAGTATTACCTTAACTTAGTAGTCCCTAAAGTAATAAAATTATTCGAGTAATCCATAAGGGCCAAAAGTATTGAATATCCAACTTTTAGTTCCTTAAACTGATGCATTTTAGTAAAGTTCAGGAGTCAATTTGAAGGTTTTTTTTTTTATATAATATTTGAGGACTGCTTAACATGATTTCTAATGCTTCTACGACAACTTTGATAGTGATTTTTACTTAAAGAACCACTTATTAGAAAGGGTAATAATAGTTCAAGGATGAAATCGATGGTTTACTCCAATATCAATGGTGAATGGTCATTTGGTAGCAAGGCAGTGTTTCAATACAAAAAATGTTTCATGTGCATCAATATCAAAGTAATTGCACAAACGGAACTCATCTGTACACAGAAACCAAGTTGTCTCCTTTGATTTTGAATTTTTTAAGAGATTCATGTACACAAAAAAGAATATAAAAATAAAGTTAAAGATTCAGATAATTAGATTCAATCAGATAAATTTACCCTGCGCCTGATGAATCGCTGCGGAGGCTCACGCTTTCTCCTATCAGTGCGGGATCGAACCCTCACAACATGAGAGTGGATAGCACAGGAAACACAATACTGCATCTTCACATACAGCTTCGGAAGCGTGTATTCTACAAATAACAATTCAAAAACCAAATAAATAAGACGTGGAATTTTCCTGCAAAAAAAGAAAAGAAAAGAAGAAGAAAATTACGTTCATAGACACAAGCCTCCTGCACATCTCTGACTGCAGCCTGTTCAACAATGTTCCTCACCAGAAACCTCTTGATAGCCTTGTCCTGTTATTATTTTTGTCAACAAATCTCAAAAACTTTAATTGAATTGCCGCAGAAAAAAATGGAAGGTTGAAGAAAGTGAAATAAGAACCTTAGGGCAGCATTTGCCGCAGTTGGAGCATCGAATGAACTTGACGTGGCCGCGGCCGTGTTTGTTGCGACCTCCATTCCTGCGCTTGAATGTCTACAAATAACAACATGATCCAACGATGAGATGAAGAAGAAGAAGAAGAAGCTTGAAAATTAAACAATGGCAATAGATCTTCTACCATGGTGACGAACGAAACTCTATCTAGGGTTTCTGAATTCTGAAGATCTTCATTTTAATAGCGACCAAAACCCGACCCGATTACCCGATTTCAAAAGAACAGTTTTTGTTAGGGCCGGCCTCACTCGATTAGCCCAATCAATGTATAAGTTGACCTTGACAGTTACTATATACACTATTCCCTTTCCAACTTTTTTCCCTAAACTACCCTTCCCTCTCAAATGGATGCGCCGGGCAGAGGAACCAGAACAGAATTTGCAAGGTGTCTATTTGGTTTTTCCGGAGTGTGTTTGGTATAGGGGAAAAAAAGGAGAGAATTAGAGAATAAATAAGATGAGTATCACGTCAATCTCATACCTGTTATATTTTATTTAAATTCAAATATTTTTTTATAGGAAATTTCCGAAAATAAAAGGTTAAGCAGAGTGTACAAGTAGAAAGGAGAAGTGTAAACAGCAGGCTTACCCATGATGTACTGGATTAGTCCGTTGATCACTTGGTCTAATTTATTTTTGTCCTGGTATTATTTAATTTTTATATAATTAAAAATATCATACATTAAACGATAAATTTAATATTATCTATTTGATGCTAATATATTGTTAATGTTCTTATTACAAATATTATTGGTTTAATTGATCAATTCCAGAAAATGAATTTATTAAATTATAAACTATATATTAAAATGATTCCACAATATATTAGTTATAAATTATAAACTACATATTAAAATGATTTAAATGTATAATATATAATATAATATATTATATATATAAGATGACATAACTTTTAAATTTTTCAAACATAAAATAAATTGTCAAACTGCTAATGTGTGTTCAAATACGTTAATCGAATTCTATTTAGAAAATCCTTTTACTATGCTTGAAAATTATAAAATTATACAATACTAATTTCTTATCAAATGGTGAAAAATATCATCTTAAAAAAATATTCCTCTAGGCATGTAAAAACAATTATACTATCATCTAAAACTTAAATTTTCTACAATGTAAGAAATCAAAATTATTGTTAAGTTGTATTTACACCATGCTTGAAGTTATTAAAAAAATTTATTTATAATGTCAGTGAAGAAATTATTTGACACTTTTCTAATCAAAATATATTGAATAAATCAAATACACTTGTAATTTATTTTAAGTAAAACTTATTGAAAATATTGTGTGGCAAGAATTTGCATATAACTAAACTTATTTGTCCAAAATAAAATATTGATATAAAAAATTATATTATAAGAAGATTGTCTTTGAAGGTATTGCACCAAAGAATGACACTTGGCATTCCTCCAAATGCACTTGCAAATGTAGAGTAGATTGATGATTTTTCCCATAAATTATCCCGAGTAAACATGTGATAACAACTCCACCGAAAGAGTTTATCTCAATTAATTGAAAGGTGTGCATGAATTAATGTAAACCTTACAATACTTGTTTTCGCTCTTACCGATAAAAAAATGCGATAACAACTCCAACTTGTTCATCCAATAAATAAAAGTATATTGGGCTTGAATTTCAGAATTCTACTAATTCGAGTAAAAGGATCACACCCTGGAGGCAAAAGATATACATCACTGGAAACGAATAGTATCTCAACAGAGCATCAGAAAATCCATAAGACATGAGGAACTTGGTACAAGAAATGCAGCCATATAATGCTCGAGGTTCTTCAGTACAACTACATAAAATAGTTAAGTGTTATTTATTACATACATCATTTTATTCCACATCTCTTACCGTGCTGCAAATCTGTCATCTCAAGAGCTATATCAAGTAGCACTTTCAGACTAAGAGCTCTCTTTCTCATACACTTCACTGGCATATTTCCAATTAATAACTTTCCAAATGTTCTTCAGATAGTCTGGTCTAACATTCTTGTACTGCAATAAGAAAAACAAGCATACATCAGACATTATTTTGACAACTGATGTGCATCTACGAATGTAAGAATCTGTGTTCTGTGTGTTTCCTTTTCTTATTGCCAATTTATTTCCAAAACCATGCTGTCACTAATGGATCACCAAGTTAAAAATTTTACCTGTAAGTAGTACGCATGCTCCCAAACATCAATACCAAGCAATGGAACCAAATTTGGTCCCTTAGTAACCAGTGGGTCCTGCAAATAAAATGTTCAAAATTACATCTGAAAATTAACAAACCAGAAAAAAAAAATTGTATGCACAGAGCATAAACATGATTCACTAAAGCTAAAAAAATGAGAACGAGGATTGAGAAAAGATGAAAAACTTTAACAAGTTCCTTTTCTTCTCTCCAGTTTCCATTGTAGCAATCTTTCTATATCCTGAACACCATTAACATTAGTAGAAGTCCTCCACATTCCAACAATGTCACTAAAAAATGGTCCCTACACTTCTTACTTTTAAATTTGGAATCGAGTCTTGGTAATTTTATAAATTTGTAAATTGTAATCAAGCCCCTGTAATCATTAACCACTATAACTTCATTAAAACTGAACTAACACTAAACTTCTCTTACCAGATCTGGAAGAAAAGGAACACAGACCAAATAGCTTCTGTGCCCTACCACTATAAGCTAGCCATGAATTCAGAGGGTAGAGATTAAACAGAGCAAGAGAGAAAAGGTTCGCCTGAGGACTCTTTGGTGTTTAGGTGGTTGGGTCTAAATCAATGAAGTGAGTGTAGTTGCTGAAGAGCCAGATCAGAAAAGCATAAAAAGGAAGACATCAAGACAGAGTGAATAAAGAGTTCAGATAGATGAAGCAGGGAAAAACTAATTAGATATGGTGGCAGGTGGCAGCAGGTCCTCCTGAGAACAAGATTGCTCCTTCTTAGCAGTTAGACCAAGAGAAAATGAACATAAAAGAGAGACCCCAAAAAACAAAAAGGTGGCAGAACAAATAAACACAGTTGGTGTACACAGGTACAAATAGTTTGATATGCATACAATACATTTTGTCCAGGAGGCAAGATGTTCTTTACATGGAGATATAAGAATTTATGGTGGTAGGTTGGGACTTGACTATAAATTTAATAAAATGTATGCAAAGACCCAATACGAAAAAAACGTAGCAACCAAACTAAAAAGGTGAGCAAACCTGTATAAATAAACTGAGAACCTCAAAAGTCAAACCCATTTTACAGAGACATATTGCAATAATAAAGAACTGTTTAGAGCATAACCTACTGTGAAATGTCAATTGAATTAACTTAAAAAGCCTAGAGAAGCAATACATACTTGATTGTTGAATTTCATTGATTGAACATGAGGAATATAGACTACTCATAAAAGCAATATACTGTAAAAGGATCTTGAATGGTGTGACACAATATACAACAGAAATACAAAAAAGGCAGAATTGGAGACCAAACCAAAACAAAGAGACTATGTAGCCTCCTGGCATCATATGGAAAAGGAGGAGGGGCAATGGAAGATGGAATGGGTAGTTTACCTGGTTGGCAGTGGTTTCAACTACAAGCCTCTTCAACTCTTTGTCCAGGCCAAGCCACTGGCAAAGCAGTACAAATTAAGTAAAAGGAAACAGTGCATTTCAAATAACGACCAAGACATTAAGCTCTAAGGATATGCAAGGATAGAAAATATGCTGGGAATCTCAGAATCTGCACAACTCACCACCCATCCAGACCCCTGTAGTGCAGCACCTTCTGCATTAACTTTTTGTACTAATGCTTCAAAAGAGCCAAAATGTGTGTCAATGGCCCATCCTAGTGAACCCTTGGGTGGTTCACCACCTCCTTCCTGCACAAGGGGTGAAGAACTAGGTAAACAAACTGCCAAAGACAAGAGACTTCTCATAAAACAAGATCAAGGTAAAAAAAACTTACACGAACAGGAGCTAGATTTTTCCAGAAAATAGAATGGTTGACGTGACCTGCAATAAACATTCTTAGTTGTACATGAACTAAATTAAGCAATTTTAAAAATCATGGAAATATATCCTTGCTTCATCAGTAAAAAGTTTGTTTGATTCATTTTAAAATCAGGCATAATTTCTCACAAGGGGTAAATATGAAAAGAAGATGTAGGTGTTGTTTGAATAAACTTCTCCATAAGCACTTAAAAGAGAAAGAAAATAAGAAGGTAAAGGCCCTGTTTGGATAAGTTTTTTCATAAGCACTTACAGGAAAAGAAAATAAGAAGGTAAAATGAAATAAGCTTCTCCCATAAGCTAATCTCAACTTATGCATAAGTTAAAATCAGCTTATGGAAGAAGCTTCTCCTATAAATGCTAATGAAAAAACTTATCCAAACAAGGCCAAAATCAATTGGGTTTCTCCCATGAGCTAAAATCCTAATGTTCCTCAACTTTTGGAGAAGTTAGATGTTAGAGAGGATTACTATAAAAGTTAAGTGCATAATTGACTTATGGAAGAAGCTCAAATCATTTACTTTTTTATTTTATTCTTCTATAAATGCTTATAAAGAACAAGGATCCATCTCACTGTTCATTTGCACCAACCAATCCATCCTACTATAGGCATTAGACACCAACCACCCCTCCTCTATCCAAGCAAATAATTTGACACACACACACACACAAGTACTGGTATTGGATACAATATGGATATGCTGTCCATTTTAAAATTCAAGTTCATTCCAGTCTGGATACAACACGAATTCGTTGTCAACTTTAAGCATCCGATCATCAGTGCCTAACATAAATTCAATATTTGACTTTCACTAATTACTACCAACATCACAGCAACATATAAAGCAAATCCCCAATCCCCTGCTTCTATTTTATATCTCTTTCATTATATCAACAAAGGTCAACAAACTTCTAATCCACAACAACCTAAACCAATCCACTATTACTTATTCACGAATCGATTCTCAGTCGCAGTAATTTATCATCTAGTAAACCATTAAAAAAAAGAAAGACGAAATCAAAAGAAAAAGAAAAAGGGAATCGGACCTCCGCCGTTGAACTTGATGGCGCCATGGAGCTTAACGACGGAGGAGGAATCTTTCTTGGCGACGGCGTCTTGGAGCTGCTCGAGGGCCTTGTTGTAGTTGGTGATGTAAGTCTGGTGGTGCTTCTGGTGGTGCAGCTGCATGATTTCGCCGCTGATGGCTGGCTCCAGAGCGCCATAGTCGTAATCGAGATCGGGGAGCGTGTACACGTGCAACCCACGGGAATTAGTAGCTGCCGCTATGCCAGCTCCGATTATGGGCTTCGCGTCGTTGCGGAGCACGGTGGCTAGGGTTTTTCTGGTCAACAGGGCTCGCGCGGCCATCGCGAAAGAAAATGGAGACGCTTCTGCAATGCAACAACGCTAGAGTGGATGGACAGCCACAGAGGACTCGATGATTGTAGAAGTAGAAAGGAGTGGAGTGGATTTATAAATTAAATATTTTGCTGTAAAATATATATATATATATATATATATACATAATTTCTCATTGTATAAATGAATCTTACACAATTCTATAAATTATATAAAAATATAAAATGACAGTGTTTGTTTTTGTCTTAATAAATATTAAACATTGAATTGTAAATGGTACATATTAAATAAAGCAATTGAATATGAAAATTAAAAAAGTATATAGCACTGAATCAACCACTGCTTACTAATTAAAATTGAAGTTTTGAATTGAATAAACTTAGTTTACTTTAGTTTCTAGATATATTAGTGATTGAATATAGAGAAGGTACACGCGTGTATAAGAGAGCGCAAACTTGAACAAGTATCAATGGGAGCCTGACGGCATTAAAATTTTCCGACGCGTCTATTATATTATTTTATTCAGGAAACATGTAACGAGTTAAGGGGCCCTTTTCTTTACAATCAACCTCAACCATAACCTAAAAATATATATACAAAAGCTAGAATAATGTTAACAGTAGTGAAAATGTTAGAAAGAGACTGATAGAAAGAATGTTCTTAACATTGCTTTTCTTTTTCACTTTAGTCGATAAAATTAGTTGAAAATTTAATTTATTAAATTATAAGTGTTATTAATTGTTAAAGTAATTTAAAAATGTAAAATAACAGAAAAAATATAAAATTATGATTTATTTTATAAAATAATAATTAAAAAATTTGATAAATATATTAAGAATCAAACAGAAAAAAAAATATAAAAAGTTATAAATTAGAAGTTAATATTTTAAAAATTGTTAAAAGTTACTAAAAGACAGCTAAAACAATTTGTTGACAAAACAATCAAACAAATTTTTTTAGCTAGTAAAAAATTTTAAAAAATAACTTAAATACCTGGTCGAATATATCAATATATCTGAATTATTTTCTCTTTAATTTTAACTATCTAGCCTACCATTGGCGTGTTACAATAGGATTTGTAAGTTCTGTTCTGTTGTGGTGGTATCCCCTATAAAAAATAAAAAAATTGTTATCATGATTTGTCCCATTTCTATGTGATTGAAAAATGCAACTTGTTTAATATAAATATACTCTTGCAATAAAAATAAAAACGAATTAGCTAACATGTTAGTGTCTATCAATCCCTAATACCAAATAACGAAAGATATTTTAAAAGAGTTTTATTGTATCTTCCTAAGACATCATTTTCATAATACTTATAGTTGATAATAAATTATTAATTTAAAAGTAGATATATTTAATACTCTTTCTAAAAAAAAAAGCCGTTAACATTTTATTCAATAATTAATAAAATCGTTAAAATAAATTATTAGAAGGATTTATATTATTTATTTAAATAATTTAAAATAATTAAAAAAGAGATAATAAACACTTAATGCAGACCCTTATTTTTATCCACATTGTATTTTAAATAATAAAAAAAAAACTACGGCTGAATAGAGTTAGGCCTAAAACATAAAAAGAAGCCCAAACTTTTTTCAACAGCCCAATCTACTGCTGCAATCTGGAGTTGTGTCAGAGAAAGATTCCAACAGCAAAATGACCATAATTTTCCAGCTAAAAAGATATTTGATGAGCCTTCATCAAGGTCTATGACATCGAGTCAGTATTTTACAAATAGATATCTTAGGAAAAGATTCCAACAGCAAAATAGACCCAGAATTTTCCAGCTTAAAAAGAGATTTATGAGCCTTCATCAAGGTCCTATTGATACGATGTTAGCATATAATAATTTTAGACTAAAATAATTAATAATTCAATCATAATTTATCAATAAAGATTAGGATAAGTTTAAGTTTCATCAATTTTGGTTCATTATTTATTTTATGTATATTTTATTTAATAGAAATTAAGAAAAAAAAAAGAGAAACAGAACCAAAAAAGATTTGTCACAAAAATAGAACAACAGAAGGGTGTAGTTACCCTAATTAACTATTTGGACGTGGAAAAATAAATAGAAGGGACTTCTGGACACAGAAACACAGAGAAATGCAGAGAGAAGATTAGAGTCAGTACGAGAAGATCGAAAGAAGAAGGAGCAACTTATAATTCTTTTACTTTCTTTGTAATTCTCTCCTAGATACATGCTAGTTCTGCACTTAAGGTTAGTTACGAGCATGTCTAGCTAACTTCTCTTATTGTGGTTAGAGACAAAAACTGATGTGAACTCCTCTGTATTAAATTGGTATTGAGATTAATGTTATGATTGTTTTATTCTATCTTGTGCTTATATTACTTTCGCTTCAATAGAATTGATCACTCTATGGGTTCTAAGGATTAGAGTTTACAATAGAAATGTTGGAACTCTGATTTCTGATAGCGGTAGAATAATAGTTGTTACATTACCTAGGGATAGGGATAGACAACTATAGAATAATTGATGTATTTTCCTAATGCTTAACTTAATAAGGAATTACTAAGGAATTAGGATTTCGAGTGGGTTAAAGGGTTAAATTACTAACGAATTAGGATTTAACTAAATTATATCAAATACATCATCTGAGCAATTATAACAATTGAAATCAATCACCAATTTACATATAGAAGGTAGGGATCAAAAGTAGAGGTGCTCTGACCACAATTATTTCTCACTAGTGCACAACATTTAATTAAAACTTGTTTTTGAATTCTCGTTAATTTTTTATTCAGTTATTTAATTTTCGTAATTCTAAAATCCAATCATATTCTCTTAAGAACATATTATTTTTGTCTTCCAATTTTGAGATAATAAGTTGCGATAAAATTTGTGCTTCAATCCCTGTAGAGACAATACTCTACTTACTCACTTTATTACTTGAAACGAACAGTGCACTTGCCGTTACATAATACTTGAAACGAACGGTGCACTTGCCATTGCGCAACACCTATGAGAGTCAGTATTTAACAAATAAATATGAACGTATGTCCTATTCAATTATAGAAACAACTGGTAAATAACATTTACATGATAAAAAAAAAAAAAGGCAAAAAGCCCAAACTGAACAGTGAAACGCGTATAAGAAACCTTCACCAGTCTATCCAAAAAATCACCGTCGTTTGAGTTTGTAGTACAGTATATAAAGAAAAAATAAAGGGCACGGGTAAAATTCAAGCCAGTGAAAACAATATAATGTGGTCCTCATGCTTCGAATAAGTTCAGTTTCTAAAAAAAAAAAAAGACTTGAATAAATTACTATTATTAGTATAGGAATACAAATAGAGGAAAAACAGATAATAAGGGAGAAAAAGAATTACCAGTAGGTGTTTATATGCTATTCAAGCCAAGAAAAAGTTTGAATATCTATATAAAATCATAAATGTATCATGATATGAAAACACCAGGAAATGTATGTTACTATAAGACATATTTGTTGGCCAATAGAATTACGACATGACCATGTGCTTGTTCCCCTCCCTAATACTGTTGGTCGGCAACGATTCATAAAAATATTAGACTAAAGCTATTAAGAATGACTAGGACATGCGTTTGGCAGCACTTCCACTTTCTAATTCCATATGGATTACGGGTGTTAACCCTCTATAAGGACTATAAAACTGTTCTTGACAATGCTAAAACAAAGCCCATTAAACATACTAGTCTTTGCTCTTGCTCCATACAGGCGACATTTGTCTTTGTCCGACATTAGAACTCACAACTGCACTTCCATTTTCCACATTCATCAGAGGATCAGATTCATCTTCTCTTGCCTGGAAACATTAAGAAGAAACAGGGTGACAGAATGCACTTCAAGTTTGTGACAATGCAAAAACTCAAGACACGCAAAGTTGGCCAGTTAAAACAAACCTGGGATGATTGCGATGCAGCTTCGACAGTTTTTTGCTGATTCTCGAGAGTGCAATAGTAAGAGTATAGAATCATCCCAATCATGGCTATCAAAATACCCAGTATGTTTCTCCAGCTAAATGGGTCTCGGAGAAGTATATAACCAAATGCCAAAACAAGGCATGTCTTCAGGTGTCCAAGAACCTGATAGGTGACTGGAGATGTCTTTCCAATAACAAGGAACGTACTGAAATTGACAGAGATGGAGATAAGGCACGAAAGAATTATGAAAACCTGCAATGCAGAAAGAAACAGTTGAGAACACATTAAAAATAATAATAATAATAATAAGTTGGAACTTGGGAAGACTATTTAACTCTTACCGTCACTTGTGTCGTATACTTGAAACCAAATACATTTTGGTGGGTCAAAAGTTTATCCAGATATGGACCAGATATTAACAGGGTTGCTGCTTGATATGGACATGATTGATACAGAAGCTGGGTGGAAGAAACCTTGTACTTCTTCTGGATAGTATTTGTCATCTAAAAGCCACTAGTTAAGGACACGATGCCCAAATAAAAAATGATAGCCCAGGAATGAAAAAAGCAGGCAACCACCTTTATAAAGCTTTCAAGTGCAATAAAAAGTTATGTTTTCTCCTAATTATGTTCAAATAACATAAATGACAATCTCTAGATAAAGAAAATGGACTTGTCCAAAGGTAAGCAAAGAGAAAAAGAGGGATTCCAGGCCAAAAAGAGGCTCTGCATGTAAAGCCTTGCACAATTTAAACAAGAAAACCTAAAATAATACGAAGTTGAGTATCATTAGTTCTGCCATCAGCTCATGTCCCTTGGAGCAGAAGATAATTGTTTCAAGTGCCAAGGGCAAACACGACATTTCCTTTCCTGTATAATTAGCAGCATAATATTTTAAAAAAGCATTGTATATGGTTAACAACTAGTGCATATAATATATAATATATGCCGCAGAGGAACAGGTTCAAAATTAAGTCCCCACTATATATGTTTCTATTCAATCTATCACAAAATTTAGCTGTTGATGCAATTGGAAATTATTTTAAGGATACAATCTGAGCAACACAAGTTGTAATCACTGCAAGAAAAGATAAGAAAGAGCCCAGAGCATTGAGCTGCAAATCTGTGACAGTAGCAATCCCGACACCCAAAAGGAGGATACTGAGGGCAAATTGAATTCTCTTACTGCAATAACAATGAAAAGAAAATAATTAATTTTATTTAAGGAAAAACTACTAAAGGCAGCTATGCTCAGACAGTAAAATGAGCGTAACAATCAGTTACAATCATACTTCAGGTCAAAATAATGAGCAAGTGAGAGAGAGAGAGATACAACAGACGAGAAGAAAAAAAACAAAAAGTGACCGTTACATAATTATCATTTCAAGTATATATCAACACCCAAACATAAAAATCAGTGTATTCATAAGAAGCTAAATAGAACCTGAATCTCTTCCCAAGAAAAATTGTCTCCAACAATACAGTACAAGGAATGATTGCCAGCTTAGTCATCTGAAATGGAATATCATAGAGATGCTCAGAGTCAACAATAATTAAATGAACACGTGACAAAAACAGAACCATAACAAACATACTTGATAGAAGCCAACGGAATTGAACCCCAGGCTCAAATTTAAAAGTCCAATTGAGATCCCATTTAAAATCCCAAATCCCATCACAGCTTTCTGCTCAAAAGGTTTGTGCTCAAAGAATCTCATTTTGAGCGCCACATGAAGGGAACAAAACGTGACAAGCAGATGCCAGCTGGTCAAAGTTGTAGCTGCATATCAAAAAGCACAAATTTCAAAAACTTGTAAATCTCAGACAGTACATTAAAATGTAAAGATGAAAGCTCAAATTTTGCATATAGCATGAAAATAACCCAAACCATCATCAGACAACACATTTCAGAGGAGATAAATTTACCTTCTTCATGAATAGAACTGAAAACAGGTAATTAAAAACCAAATAATGCTAAGAGATGTCTAATGTTTAGGCCCTTCCAAAAAAATAAATCAATAATTACATTTTTTATGAAGCAACTTACATCTTATTCACATAACTCGGCAGCTGTATTGATTTAGAAAAGGCAGTAAAGAAACAAAATCCTTAACTTAGTAATGCCTGGCAAATAAGACAACAAATGATACTTCAAAAGAGGCAATATTTTATTTAGAAAAAGAAGGGATACCAACAATCCAACGGATCCCATCACATTCCCGCAAACAGTATCTAGGAAACTAAATTCCAAACATAAAGGCAAACAAAAAATTGCAACATTTGACAAATACAATCTCCAACTAACACTTCTAGTTTTACTAAAGCCACGAGCAGTTGAGTTGGAGGAAAATGATTGTTAACCAAGAGCGAAAATGAAACACATATCCATTTCCACCTTCTTATGTTTATGTCAACACAAGTATAACGCAATTTTCATTCCAAAAGGTTCACCCAAATAACCAACCAGGCACACCCTAGGTGAGTGCATAGCCTAGATCACAAGCACAATACAGCACAAGGAGTAGCAGCAGGTACATTGGAGCAACTTCAAAGTTCTAACAAAAGATGCAAGAGGGAAGGGAGGGTCAAAAACCTTCAATTCTAATAGCACGAATGAAATCACAGAAACACAGATAGAACAAATACATTAGCAAAGAAAGAAATGATTCAAATGAAAGACACAAAATACAAATAAGTGACAAAAATAGAAAGCAAAAGAAGAGTATAAACGTGCTACAATTCAAAGGGGGAAGTTGAGTTACCGAAAATGAAATGCAGTGAACTCATCAGCGCCTTATTGCAAATCACAATAGACACAGATGAGACCACAGAAAGAGTCAACGCGCCCACAGTCCCAAGCTGGAAACGTTCTCCCTCACCCATCTTTTGTCTTTGCTCCAAAACCTGAAAAACCAAAACCAAACCAAAAAGAAAAGAAAAAAAAAAAAAAAAAGCATTCCCAAATTCAAAACATCAGAAGGCGAATCAGACAACACACGAATTACAACAAAAAGAAGAAAACATCAAACAGCAGAATCAGCCATACCCAGAAGACAAAACAACAACTTTTACCCACCCAGACGCCGACAGAGGAACTCAGGGAGAGAATTGACTCAATTGAGCAAAAGAGGTTTGCGATTTGGGAGAGATTTAGATCGATTCAATGGTTTAGGGATAAAAAGAGAGTGAATGGTGAGCGGTGGTGACGTAAGCCTGAAAGGGAAAAGGGTAATCTAACTAACGAACTAATGACGGAGGGAAGAGGAAGAGCATTGCGATGCAGAAGAAGATGGTGAATTTGATGCTGCTCAATGGAAATGGAATGGTTCGTGAATAGTATGAATTACTAGTATTATTTATCTATGATCTGTGATGAGCATGCGCCGGTGAGTGAGGAAGCAATGGAGATTTGGTAGTAAAACACAATTGAATTAGATTAATGGAAATGGGGTTTGGTAATGGGCACACAATTAATGGCCTTGGATCCGTCGTCAAACCCAACTTTGCTATCAAGAGAAATGTTATGGACACTATCACACTACCTTTGTCGGACACCCTTTTTTGTTTTTAACAAAATTTAATGGAATTAAATATTATTAATGACAAAAATTAATGATGAATTATAAATTTAATGAAATTTTTACTTATTAATGTTAAATTAATTATTCATGATAAATTAAGATTATTTTAGTAATTATATTTTAGTTGAACTAGGATATTCTTATGTCAAAAATTAATGAATAATCTTTCCATATATTAAGAGATTGAATTCTTCATCACATTCTTAAGATTTTTAGGATAACTTTATTTAGTAGTTGATAGTATTTTTTTTTCTAACAATGTGTAAAAATTATATTCAATATTAGATATTAAAACTTATGAAATAGTTTTTAAACTTACAGTTTATTTAATGAATATTATTGATAAAAAATTTTAATAAGTTATAAATCATTGTTTGACTAGAATAAGTTATTATTAATAATAAATAGTATATTTAAATGAATATATTTAAAATATTCCTAGGATATTAAATGTTTCTGATATATTTATTATTATGTACAGATTTTTATATTATTCTAATATTAAATATTTCAAAATTATTTAATATGTTAAGATTATTTATAATAATT
>PYAF01000301.1:1118279-1133724 GCA_007407185.1 Glycine tomentella
AAAGGGGATTTAGCATTAGCAATTTATCAAAATGTATTTAGCTATATGTATAATGTACGGAAATAAATATTGAAAAATAAAACATGCATGATGAAAATATAATTAATAATGATTTTAGCATAACCAATTAATTTTGTGACGTTCTAATCGTTAACTAATAATAAAAAATTTTACACCATCTTATTGAATAATAATAAGTTTTTTTGTGAATAATATAATAATTTAAAATGTGAAAAATAAATAAAATGTTTGACCAAAGTCAAAATTTCATATACCTTTTTTTTGTACTATTTAGAATTTCTCTGTAATATTTTGGTTTTAAGAAGAGGGGAGATTTACGCTAAAACAAGAGATTTGTTATTTTTGCCTTTAGCTATTTTCTCTTATTAATTAAAATATTATAATAGAAGTAACAATAGTTGACTTTCACTTCACAAGTGACTCTACTCATGTTAATTATATTAACTTTGTATATATGACGAGCAACTCTAATGAAAATATTTGCTTATGCGAGAACATAAAAATAATTAATAATTATTATTAAATTTAAATTAAAAATAATATATTATGGAGATTAAAATCCAATTATTGCCATTTGAAGTCACTTGTAAAGTGAAAGTCAACTATTGCCACTTCTTTTAAAGATTTAAACTAATAAGAGAAACTAGTTAAAGACGATAAGTTTAAAATCTCCTGTTTTAGCATAAATTCTCCTTCTTCTTAAAACCAAAATATTTTAGAGAAATCTAAATAGTACCAAATAAAAGTATATGAAATTTTGATTCGGTCAAACATTTAATTTGTTTTTCACCTTTAAACTTATTATTATTCAATGAGATGGTGCCACAATTTATATTTATGTTTTTGTGCAAAAATTATTTGTAACAAATAGTAAAACGAAATATTTTATCCATTGACACAATTTTATGTGTTGCATCATTCATTAACGTACAAAATGGATTATTGAAAGGGCTTTGACCCCCCTTTAATTGTATAATCAAATGGTAGAAAACTCTTTCATAGGTCAAAACTATTAAATAAATAAATTACCCAACTAATCAATCATATCGCATAATCCTCTATTTTATCTTCTCTTCCAATCCCCAATCCTATCTCCCAATAAAATACTAACAACTAAGTGTGCTTTTTTGTCTTAGTTGACAATATTTTATTGATGAATTAGCTGAGATTGAAGATAGATGATTTATATCCTCCAGTGTGTCATCTTCCAACAATGTAAGCAAAAATGTCATTAGATGATTACATGCTCAAATGCTCAATGAAGGAAGCATACTTGAAAGTATGAAAAATGAAAGTAAAATTGAAATATTTTTATATATGTAACAAGATATAAAAAATATCTTGTTAGTATTTGCTAAGTGAGCCATATCTATTGGCCAATAACTTAGACACGACAATGTACTCCCCCACTAATATTGTTAGTTGGCTATCAATGCACATAATGCTAAGCTGATAGTATTGAACGAAACAATTCACAACTGTAACTATTTGAGACCTTAATTCTGGAAAAAATCCTAATTAGGGGTATAATTCCTTTATAGGCTTATATATTGTCCTTAACGATGATTTTGAAAAATTCATACAGAGTGCTAATCTTTTTCTTTGCTCCAAACAGGAGGCCTTTTGTTCAGAACCGTACTTGCATTTTCCACATTAATTAGAGTCTCAGATTCACCTTCTCTTGCCTGGAATCAATAGGGATAACAAATAGTCACAAAGTGGGTTCTTGTAGTGCATGATCAAGACAAAAAAACACAAGAACATGCAAAATGCTCATAAATAAAACAAACCTGTGATGCTTGTGCGGCAGCTTCGGCTGCTTTTTGTTGACCCTCAATAGCACAATAATAGGAATATAGAATCATCCCAACCATGGCTACCAAAATTCCGAGTATGTTCCTCCAGCTGAAGGGGTCATGGACAATAATATATCCAAAAGCCAATACAAGGCATGTCTTTAGATGTCCAAGAACCTGATAGGTGACTGGAGATGTCTTTCCAATTACAAGAAATGTACTAAAATTCACCGCGATAGAGATCATGCATGAAAGAACAATGACCATCTGTAGTGTAGAAAATAGCAGTTGAAAATACATTAACAAAAAAATGAGTTTAAGTTCAAAAGTAAGGACACAAATAATTTTAAATCTCACCGTCACTTGTGTTGCGTACTTGAAAGCAAAAACATTTAGGTTGGTCAAAAGTTTATCCAAATATGGTCCAAAGATTAGCAAGGTAGCTGATTGATATGGACATGTTTGATACAAAAGTTGGGTAGAAGAAACCTTAAACTTCTTCTGAATGGTATTTGTCATCTAAAAGGGACTAATTAAGATCTTAACAAATAAGACAAAAATATGTAATTGGTCTATGATGCAAAAAATAAAAAGGGACAACCTTTTCTTAAGTAGTCGTGCACAAAAGAAAGATATACTCCTGCTAAACTATGTTCAGGTGAAATGAATGATAAGGCACACACACTGAGTAAAACCAAAGATAGTGCATGTAAAGACTTATAGATTTATACATATATGGAAAATCTATGAAAATAGAAGCTACATTAACTCATAAGAGATCTATCTTCTCATATGCCAAATAAAACTTAAATTTACACATGTTTTGTTATGCAGTTATTGACATGATTATAATGAAGAAAAAATTACAGGGTTCAGAATATGCATTTATGCAACATTTTTTTCCTTAGTAGTTAACAACATAATTATCATGAAAAAAAGTTTCAAACCACTAAGAGTTAATGCATATGAGCTAAAGCACAATAGATTTTTTTTATTTGATTCATAGTTTCATTAAAAACTTGAGCAACGAACAAAATTGGAACTTTCTAAAAGGATACAATTTGAGCAACACATGTTGTAATCACCGCGAGCAAAGATAAGAAAGAGCCCAAAGCATTGAGCTGCAAATCAGTAACGGTTGCAATTCCAACACCCAGAAGGAGGATAGATAGGGAAAATTGTACTCTTTTACTGCAATGACAATGATGGTAAAACAATTAGTAATACAATTCAAAATTAGTAGAACTACTAAGGCAGTGCCATACAACAACAACATCCTCATCTCACAATGTCAAACTGAGGCAATGTCATATGGAATAAAAGAAAAAAAAAGAAGCAGAATATAGGACAAGGATAATAATAATGATAGTTTAGGTCAAGACAAGAAACCAGTGAAGCCACATAGATGCCTTCATATTTATGCGATGCTGGAAAGGACAAAAAGGCACGTGACACAGTGAAAATCACAAGAACGACATGATGACTTGAAATCTATTAGAATTTAGAAATAACTCTAAATGATCTAATTGCATAAAAGGAAACATAAAGGAAAAATAAATAAAAGGTTGGTACAGACTATTCTATAATGGAACTTACATAAATTTATGGATGTATATAAACTTTATAAATATAAAGACTTGAAGTGATCAAACACATTAATGATAAAAGTCTAAACAGGACCTGAATTTCTTCCCAAGAAAAAGGATCTCCAAGAGAATAGTACATGGGATGATTGCCAGCTTTGTCATCTATATGCAAATATTAGAGAGTTTGTTCAAAAAATCTTGAAAGGCAACTTAAGCAACATAAATCAGAATATCACACACAAAAAACATATCTGAGAGAAAAAAATCACCTGATAAAAGCCAACAGAATTGAAGCCTAGGCTCAAATTTAAAAGTCCAATTGAGATTCCATTTAGAATTCCAAACCCCACCACAGCTTTCCGCTCAAAAGGTTTGTGCTAAAAAAATCTCAACTTTAGTGCCACATGAAGGGAACAAAATGTTACAAGAAGATGCCAACTTGTCAAAGTTGTAGCTGCATAGGAATCGAAGGATACATATTAAAATCTCAACTCTAGGACATTACACTTCAAATGTAAAATAACAAGTTGAAATTACCAAGAATTAAATAAACGAAAAAACTTGCAGGGGGATCTAAGCTGCTAGTCAGAACTCCTTTATGTTTCCTCAAAATATCATTATCTTAAGTTTTTTTGGGTTATAAAAACATTTTCTATTTTAACAAATAATTACAAAAATACAACCTAGTTTTCATTTTGTTTTTGTTTTTGAATATTTGTGCAGGAAATACAAAAGATAAATGTTTGTTTACTTTGAGAAAATGTTTATTTGTTTTCTTGTTTTGTTTTTACTTTTAATTACAAAACTATCACTTTGTTTTTTATTCATTTTTTGCTTCCATCAATCCATGATACTCCGTGTTAAGGGAGACTAACCCTATCAATCCATTGAATCATGAAACAACTGAATGAGTAATATACAAAAGCACACGAATGGAAGCAACACACTTGTAATAGTCACAAAAAATTAGACACACAAATAACTTGTCATTTCTTAATCATATATCAATTTGCTAATAGCCAAATTGTTTATAAACTTACCAAAAATGAAATGTAGTGAGCTCATCAACGCCTTATTACAAATCACAATTGACACCGATGACACCACAGACAAACTCAATGCACCAACAGTTCCCAGCTGGAATTTCTCTCCCTCACCCATCTTTTCCTTGTTGATCTAAACAAACCAAACCACAAAAATTCACAACCAAGGAACAAAATGGAGCACAAGAACACAACATTATTGAAGCAAAAATCTTAAATCATTGCAAATTCAGCCCAAACCCATAACACAATACAACAACTTCAGCTAAAAAAACGTTGGGAAAACTTACATAAGGAATATATGAATTCGGGAGGAGTGAAACTAAATGGGTGTCAACGAATTGTGAGAAAAACTCTTGGATTCGATGATTATAAAAAAGTTATAATTATGGCTCATGAAAGTTTATGGATAAGAGGAAATTCAGTAGTTAATTAACGTAAAAGCTGAGAGAAATGTGGTTCAATGAAATGAAATGGGAATGAGAATGAAAATGAAAACCAGAAGTGGAGGAATGTGGCATTGACAAGTCCACGTTTAAGAAGTTGAGTGAAAATGCAGATCAATGTGAAACACGTATGTGTTTCTTCTTCTTCTTACAATTACTGGCAGAGGAGTAAGGGAGAAAAGCTTAATTTTAGTTCCAAAAGCTAATTAATAATGAACATTTAATGGTTTGGAACTTTTCTAAAATACTCATGGTTTTGCGATGCTCACTTTTGAGTTATTTTTTACCTAAAAAATGACGGTGATGCACTTTTCTTGATGCTACTTGTGTTGAGAGTCTATGTTAAATAATATAATTTTCCTATACAAAATTATTTATTGTCCGCACCATGTCATTTATGATTTATGAACATGTCATTAATGTGTCAACAAAAAACTTTAAATGATGTATTTAATTTTTAGGATAAAGTTAAGGGTATTAATTAACACATTAAATGTGACTTTTTATAATTAATTTAATACTTAATGTTATTAATATATTGTGATATTTAATAATTATTGAATTTATTAATAAATTTAATTAGAATATTATTTTTTTGTGTATAATGATCGTAACGAGGATTGATCCTAAGTTTTCATGCATTAATCTTGTCACTAGACGATTCTAGTGAGTTATTAGAATATATTAATATTACAAAAGCTTATAATTCTATTTAATGGTAAATTGTTATGTAATTAAAAATTATTGAATTTTTATTTCTTTTTTGAAAAATCATATTTGAGATAATTTATAATTATTTATTAGTATTTTTTTTTACATTTACATTTTATTAAAATTAAGAGTTTGATTTTTATACAGTATTACTATATTTTTTACAATATAAACTAATTAGAAATATTTTTATATAATTTTTAAAAAATAAACTATATTAACATATGCAAACTAAAACCAAATTTACCAAAAGTACAGAAACATATTTTACCCAATAATAAACAATGACCCCTAATGTAAGTATACTAAAATGCAAATATATATTCCGTAAGGAAAGGAAAAGGTCACGTGCGTGATAATGGAATACAAAAAATAATCACGTGGGGGGCAAGTCGGATGTTGGGCTGAGTTTTAGTGGGCCAGCTAGTGGTGGTGCTACGGGATTGGGGCATTTGAAAAAGCCACGAGGGAAGACAAACCCTAATTGTCGTAATGGAAAGAAAGAGAAGGCACAGCCAAAAGATTACGACCCAGCTGCGATGCATTCATATTTGACAATTGGCTTTCCGGTCCAACAACAACATACGCAAATGGACCATGAGCGCCATGAGTTTAATGGTATCAAAAACATAGTTGTGAAATCCATCATTGAGATGGTCGAACTAGTGAATCACTGATTCAATTAGTGAGTTAGAATTATGATTTATTTGAGCTACATATGAATGGTGAGTTAGAATTATGATTTATTTGAGCTAAATACGAATGGCCATAATTCTTTAATGCTTGTTTCTGCAACATATCAACTTTTTCTAGTGTAAAAGAAATTAAATTTAAAATTAAGAAGATAGCAGTTCAAGAGAAAATCTTCAAAGTCAAAGAGTATTCATCAGAAATTTATATTATTATATCTTGAAAAAACGTGTAAAGATTTAAACGCTTAATTTCTTATATGCTCAATTGTTATATATATATACTGAGTTTGAGCCAAATTCGAATGATATTCTCCCAGATTCAAATATTGTGACAGTTCCAAACTGAAACTTTTGAATGAAGTCAACATTAACAACAAAGAAATTAACCTATACTCATGAACAATAAATCATATTTCTGTCAACAGTTAAATTACTCTTATCACTATTCCAAAATAAGATATAATTGTCCATGAGATGCGTTAGGCCCCAACAATCCTAGCCCAACTCTAGTGCATATATATACCAACAACGTTGCTATAACACACTACTGATTTAATACACATCGTCACTTTAGTCAGAATGTCAGATTATTAGCTGCATTGGAACACTAATCACCTCTAATAAACTTGGATATCGACCTACCAAATACACTAGAATCAACATTCCTAAACACGTCAACAATACACATCAGACACGCTATCTACATCCATCTCCAACAAATAAGAAAACTTTTAAGACTATCACCATGCTACTAATAACTAAAGTAAACAATTATTTCAACTTTTGAATGGGAGCAACCACTTTGTATGGATAAAATAAGTAACGTTAGTTAACTCTACCGAGTAACTTAATCTAAAAAAAAAAGACAACAAATTAGGCTTTTCTTTTTGCTGATAATAATTATATCTTTAAGTCATTTAATTTTTCTTCTCACTTCTGTATAATCTTTCTTTCCTTCCTCAAGAAATAATAACTCATCAATATTTGTGATACCTTTTTTTTTTCTTTCTAATTTGTAGTTCGTTGTTTTAGTTCTTTACTGTTGTTTATTTCATTTTTAATCATTCACGTAAGTTTCGTATCATCTATTATTACAGCCCTTAACTCTTGTTTACATTCAAATTCATGAGTGCAATCCCCTCTCGGTGCCTTCTTCCGACAGTGTATTTAAGATAGCTTCTAAATAGTGTTAAGAAACACGTAGTTGCATGGCCTTGATGTGAAGCACCATGATACTGCTAATGAATCTATGATACCATCTTAGAATTTGGAATTTTTGTCTAACTCAACCCCAAAAGTTATCCTCATAAAGTAAAGATTACTCTCTAATTATATACATCATTTTGGCACTATTTAGAATTGACAGACCAATAGATGAACTAGGCATTTTGCACACTCAGATATTATTAGGATGTCTACAATTATGGTGCATTATCCGCAAAATTGATTATTTACCACTCTATTGTCTGTACCATACTGAATATTTCGCACACGCTGTAAGCTAATATGCTTGAAAAAATCTCCAATCTTGAGCAATATCATGGCACCTAACACCATCCCAGCAAGGGTGGCAACCTATGTAGGAATCTCAGATATGTAGAAACCTGTCGATCACAAATACAGCATCGCATCTCATCATCATACAATGTTACATGTAAGCATATCAGGGCTTGAAAAATGAGTGAATCTCAATATGGGGATGATTTGGTTCACCTTATTGTGATGCAAGAGCCAAAAAAGTGCAAAAGCTATTATAGCTCCCTTCACTATTATTAGTAATACAGATTTGTAAAATCCCAACACAATAGTTTTTCAAAGCAGAAAGTCGGAAACACTTACCAAAGTTGTCAAGTTCCACGAAGGGAGCGGACACGATCTTGAATCAAGTTCCTTTCCCAATCTGCTATATCCTCAAATGCATATTCTGGAAGAGTCTCAAATGGCTCCTTCCAAGGATCATTCTTAGCCAAATCATAAGTAGTGCCACGTATTGCTCTTTTATTTGGTCCACAAGGTCTCTTTGAAGTTAGCATATCATATGCTTCATTTAGCTGTCCAAAGAAAAATGCCACATTCATTTGTGAAAAAATGAAATCTCAATTAAGAAATCTGTGAACCAATCTATCACCAATTCACCACCAAGTTGATGATGTGCAACCATACACTTGTGAAAAATTAAGTAGTATGAAAATTGTTTCCGGATTCAAAGACAAGGTGAGGGTTTAGGACTCACATTCATGTCACAAAACCAGAACAAATAAGCAATTGCCACCGCTGGAGCTCTTCCAAGTCCAGCAGTACAATGCACATAAACTCTTCCTTTTCCCTCGGAAATTGCCCATTCTAAGGATGAGACTGCTTTAGGTAGTTCATCTCGCAAGGAATCTGGATCAAAGTCTTTAGCCTAATAACATAGATAAAAAAAGAAGTGATGATAATTTAATTTAAGAACAAGTAAGCAAAAAACTTGGAACAATTTCAGAGTGAAGATAACTTTTCTCATTTTTGACATGGTATATAGTCTATTGCATTGGGTTAGAGATTAAACTAGTCATGATAGCTCAAAACTGTTGGCAAGAGGAGAATGGAGCAATTAGTAAACTCGATTCATTTTTATGTTCATGAATATTTAAGGTTCATAGGTTTTTTCCTATACTAGTATCTTCCAAGAGTCATGTTTCATTGTATCACATGTAGTAAAAGGTTTCCTGCATAATGTAAATACTTATGTACTAAATTTGCATAATGAGCCAAAATCAAGCAAAGAAGTCATGTGTTGAATGCTCCCCTTTCTCTATTTATCTCCTTAGTTCCTTAAACAACTCTACACTTCCTAATAATAACATTTAGCTAGTCAAATTTTGTCTAGATTATCACAATACCAGAGGTTTTTTCTTTTATCCTCAATAAATTTACAGAAAACAGGCTTGCTTACCGGTCTCCTTGTGTGGCTAATTTCAAGTTCACGACACCTTCTTATTATTGACTGCAAGTCTACTCCCCAATACTCAACATCCTTATCTTGTTGCAAGTTTAAAATGTATGCCACACCCTCTTCCTTGTGGAGGTGATCTATGTCTTCGGGTTTCTGTGGTTGGGAGCCCACAATCATGTTGTCCGTTATAAGAGTATAATTCATACCTGAAAATTAGGAATCATTCATTGGTTGCATCAGTTGAATGATATATCAGGTCTTACCATACATAAGGAAAAAAATTAATGTTGAAGATCCTACGTTAACTAGTGATGTGGCTAAAATAGTGTACATAAGAGCGAGGGACAATTTTTCATCCCATAAGCTAACTTTTGGGATTGAGTTAGATCTAAATCCAGATCTTAAAATGGTGTTATAACCTATCCTAATGGTTATTATTGGGCTTATCGGACCACTTGTTCGTTGAACTGCTATTAAATCACATGTACGTGTTCAATCCTGCAAACTTCAGCTCGAGATTTCCATTCCTTCATGCTCGATATGTCTAGTCCTTGGCATAATATAATCAAAATAATACATCCGCCGGGAGTTTTTGGGGTTCAGGTACGCTCAAACCCAAATTTTAAGAAGAAAAAAAAGTCTTTTTCAAGGGCCATATACGTCAAAAGCAAAACTTAAGTATGTAGACACTGTACTAATTAAAATTAAACGTTACACAGTAATAGTATGGCACACGCTTTGCATTTTACAGTTGGGGGAAGGGGCACAAGGAATCTCAACCACATAACATAGGATGATATCTTCAAAAAGTGATTGATAGCATAGTAAATCCGCAATCTCTCTCTCTCTCCCCCTTTGTATAACACCCTCTCCAATTTTAAGCCAAGAGACATAAACTAATATAACAATCGACGATTGCAAGTATAACCAACGGAATGAGGAACAAAATCACACTATCATTGGTATATCTAGCACCATATAATAATGCAATAGTGATTAACAAAAACCCATCTGCAAGGCCATTCATCCCCCTCACAAATCCCTCACATTTCTCAATATCATAATCATATCAAACATATGTAGCATTTCATAGAAATAGATTAAACAAAAGTACTATGTAACAAATGTCAACTGTTGTAGGGGATGCCAATAAACAATAATAGGATAGAGATGAAACTGACCCAGATCATGGTGATACTCATAAGGGTTCCTCATCATTTTCTTCATAGCTATATTGTACTCCTCCATCCTGTCCTTGGTCTTAGAGGGCCTCTTGCCCGTGCTCGTGCTCGTGTGGTTCTCCTCAATCCCACTTTCTGATAGCTTACAACATATTGGACTCAGCCTAACAGAGTAGTTATGATTAGGAGGAACCATAAAACCGCACGATGATCTATTCTTCATATGCTTTGATAGTACTTGTGAATCTAGAGGAACTCTGTGTACTGAAGAGAAGCCAATGTTACTAACGGTTCCCATTTCTCTTTGCTCGTGTCGTATGTTTGTGACGGGTTGGTTCTAGGCTGTTCTTATGTAACATGATGATGAACTATAATGACCAAAACAACCTTGGATATTGGAGCAGGGAAGTCCTACACTTTCTATCAATCACTCGTTCGTTTGGAAATAAAACGCACGCTCAATTCAATTTTTTCTTTAACAAAATTTGAGAGAGAAAAAAAAATAACAGAAAACTTATATTTATTCGCATGTGTTAAACTTAAATGTGCTGAAAGATCTTAGTTCTCTTAACCGATCTTTGGAGTTAATAAATCATGTTAACTGCTTTGGGTGTTGAACAATGCTTAGAAATATTATACAAAGAATGTCCATAAATAATTTTAGAATATTGAGTAAAGAACAAAAAATATAAAAATATTATAAAAACTAATACTAACACACTCATTGCAAATTTTAATATAAGTTTATCATAATTTTTGATAAAAAAATTATTGATTGGTTTCTTAATCAATGTTTTTAAAAACATACATTAACAAATCTCGCATTATATTCTTTTCAAAAGAATTTATAATCTTGTTCTTTCTTTAAAATAAAATTGTTTCGGATTAAGTTTAAGGTCCAATTTATATAAGTGACCACCTTACTTAAGATATAAGATCGATCCAAATTTGCCAAGTGTTAACCAAGGTTAATATTTAACACCTTCACTCAAGCATAAAGTTCTTCTAAGATAAATCACATTAAATCACACATTGGTTTAGAGTAAATTTATTATGTCACCACACTAAAACATGGTGATATTACCTCTTAAGACACCTTGAGCCTCATGTTAAAAAATTCCTCTTGTCATGTCTCTAGGAAAGTTTATGGTTATACAAACGCTCATGGATTTTAGGATTCACAAAGTTATCACCCTTTCTTCATTCTCAAGTTATGGATTCCATTCGAGAAATTCCTCCTTCAAAGCATTCAAAAAGGAGCTAATAAGTTATATTGGATCGGTATCCAGGATGACAACTTTAGAGTGCCTTCAACTTATAATTCTCTAAATTGATTGTAGTCATTTGTGTTTCTACAATCATAAAGTTTCATATCTTTTAGAAGTCGAGGTTACGAATCTCTCAATCCACCAAGACATTTTTTATAAAAATAAAAATGGGATGGTCCACTTAACATCTAAGTGAACAATAAAGAATTTAAGTTTTGTTATGCAAAATATTTGTCAATGTTGGACTTACCAAATCACCAATGAGATATTGTGAAGGGGATGCTTAGGTCATCTTCAATGGAAGAAGCTTGATATATTTTTTAGGATAAAAAATGATTTTTTATTTTCTTTTGGGCATTGTAGATTTCTTAAGTTTTGGACTGAGTATCTTATATAAGTAACTCATCTCTAAAATTTTTTAAAAATAAAAAATAATTTAATATGCTCTAAGATATTCAAAATGGGTATCTTAAATTTTGATCATTAAATATACCTTTATTGATTTATGTTCGGACTAAAATTAAAGCTCTTACCACCATATTGAAATTGAAAGAAAACAATAATACTAATTATTCAATGAAGGCACTCAATGTTATAAAGGTTACATAGTGTATGTGTATACACATATTCTAACCGTCAAAAACATAAAATAGGAAACAGAATTATGTAGTTAAGGCATGACTCTTGTCACTGACTATATTGTGAGTGGTAGGAATTGGTATGATGTTTTTGCTGTGGCTTTGGACAGTATTTGGCAATGCCGAAATAAATGGATTTCT
This sequence comes from Glycine tomentella, assembly GCA_007407185.1. Lineage (NCBI taxonomy): Eukaryota > Viridiplantae > Streptophyta > Magnoliopsida > Fabales > Fabaceae > Glycine > Glycine tomentella. Next base: position 1,130,738 of record PYAF01000301.1, read on the forward strand.
GAAAGTGCCAAGATTCTCAGATTGCTATTAATCTTCTCAAGAATGGATGTTATGGTTTTTCTCTCTGGAGGGAGGGGTGTTGCAGTGGTCTCATGTTTTGCAGGAAGCAAACCAAGTAACGGATATGCTCTAATTATGGTTTGTCTTTAGAGGGTCAGTTGAAAGTTTGAGTTTCTTGGGGTTTTTAGCTCTTATTCAAAAAAAAGAAAGAAAAGAAATTCACCCTATTTCATATTTCTATAAATACAATCAACATCACTCTATCAGATAAATACTAATATCATTACTTTGATGAAATGACTAACTTGAACATCACAATACCTTTTTTACACATTTCCAGTCTCTTACACAACATCTCGATGCTATCAAAGTTTTCTGCCCTGTTCGCACATCTCAAATCTAGATTATTAGAAAACTCACTTTTGATCAAGGCAACTCAAAATTCGGTTAAGATTAACACTTGGTTTGGAACTATTATTTTTGAAGGATGGATAACAGAGGGGACAAAAGCATGACTTTTTACTTTCTTTCCACTGTCTGGAACAACAGATAAAGTGAAAGAGTGAAAAATATTGTGGAGCTCACAACAAAATTGAATTTGTTGAATTTAGAAAGAAAAATTGAGGAAATAATGAGTTGGTAATAAAAGATTGAATTCTTCCAACAATTTTCTTGAGAGTCAAGTATAATCACTGTGAGCAATAAAATGTTTCTTCTAAGAATTTAAGGTAGTTGCATATCAAGAATTCAAAATCGAGTCTTCTAATCAAATTGGAATAACTCTATATTAGTTAATTCATACATTTGATAATAAATAACAAAATCACGATCTTCCTCATCATCATCACATTTCTTTTCACTTTCTACCGGATCAAATAAGAGAGAGAATTTTTAAACTTTGTTTCATTTTATTTTATTTCTTACCAAATAACTCATAATTATTTCATTTTCTATTTTTTTTTTCCGTTCCTTTCACTTCCTTTCCTAAACTAAACATTTTACAAGAGTTGAACATCAATAAATGTTCAAGCAGAAATATTAGAGTCCAGATAGACCATAACTGTGCAAATCAAATAGTAGTATTTTCTTTTTTATTGGTAATTATTTTATTGATGATAATTTTTAAAACTTTTACATATAATCTGTTATGACTAACTTGACCTCAAATATTTCTTAATATTTTATTTTTATCCCGAAAGTTCTTATTAATTATTTTACATTTCAATCCTTTGCCATCAGGCATCTTTTATGTATGCATTTAAGTCTTTCATTTTCATCCTTTCCTTCCATTTCCTGCCCTATTTGTCTCTCTAACCAAAAGTCATATCCACGAAACCATATCAAAATTTTGCCTCCCTTATCTTGGTTTAATTTCTCCATGGCCTGATGGGCCAACAACGAGCCCGATAACAATGCAAGCCTCGTAGCCTTAATTACTAAATCCTCATGGACCTGGACTCGTGCATAAATCAGGAATAAAAAAAAATTGTGGTAGTGAAGACCCTTATCAAATCTTGAAGAGAAAGAACATTACCTTCAATTATTATTCAAGAATTTGGGCAGGTCCACTGGTTCAGTGTGAATTTATTTTTCTTCACAAAATATATATTGTGATCGTCTACAGTAAGAAGCAACTTTACATCCTGTGGTAGCAAAAAATTATATTGTATTTTTATTGCTTAAATATTGTAATTTTTTTTAAAGTTTAATCCTTCATTTTTTATTTTTAATCTTCATATTTTATTAAAAAATTAATCATATATTTAATTATTTTATCCTTAAACAGTGGCCATAATATTTTTTTAAAAAAGTTAAATAAGATTGTATTTATAGAATTTAAAAACATATTTGACCCTAAAATTAATTTTACAAAAAAAAAATGGTTTTCGATGAAATTGTGATCTGGATTCTGAAGTATAGAGATATGCTTTGTCAAGCTGGCTCTCTCTTGCTATGTCTACAAGCTACATTAAGAGCCAACTCATGTATCAATGCATGAGTAGAGGTGTCAGCAAAGTACAACTTAACGTGATGCGACGTGAAACGACAAAATTGTTTTTAAATATAAAAAAAATAAACATGAGATTTTAGATATTTAATGATACAAATATGTAAGAATTAAATATTGGTATTTTTTATACAGTCCATGAAAAGATATAAATGTAAAATATGAAGTCATTACCAACAAGTTTTTAATTCAAAACAAATTTGCAATTCAATATCTTTTAAAAAAAACTTTATCTTTTAAAAAAAGAACTGATTATGAGTAAATAAAATGCTGAAAAAAAAAAGAGTAAAAAAAAATTAGTACCCGGTCTTCAGTGTCTTGTCCATTTCAATAATAGTTATTTTTTAAGTAGTTTTTTTCTTAATCTTTCTTAAAGTTGTGATAAAAAATAAAGTTAATTGATAGCTACTTTTCTCTTTAAAAAAAAAATAATTATTATCTTAGATTGTTTTATGAAGATAAAAATAATATTTTATAAATAAAAAAATCAATATCAACATCAACAGCACCTTTAACCCAAATTTATTGGGGTCGGTGGTAAATGAACCAAATGATAAATCGAAAATAAAGCAAAAGAGAGAAACAGAGTTAAAATAAAAGAATGGTGAGAGGAGAAGAGAAAAGAAGAAGAAAAGAATTAAAACAGGGAACAACTGGAATATAGAACTACTAAAGGGTTTAACCCTCCATCAGACTTATAGTTTTTCTCCACTCCGTCCTAAGACATACCGTCCGTCAATCTAAATCCCACTCCATTAGGTCTTGTTTAACTACCTTTCTCCAGGTAAGTTTTGGTCGACCTCTACCTCTCTTTATATCTAGCTCTTGGTAACATACTCTTGTTCTAACAGGAGCATCTAATGGTCGTCTCATAACATGCCCAAACCATCTCAATCTATGCTCTCTCATCTTTTCACATACTGGTACCACTGATACCTTTCGTCGAATATCCTCATTTCTTATCTTATCCATCTTCGTG
>PYAF01000301.1:1155597-1211331 GCA_007407185.1 Glycine tomentella
ATCTTATCAATTATGCTGATCTTCATAAATTCAAAATATCAATAACTTCAAAATATCAAATCCAAAATATTAGTAACTTCAAAATATCAAATAATTATTATCATTGCAATTAATCTAATAATGTGACATTCATTATTTGTTATCATCAAAACTTTATAAATCGTTTTATGCATAAAGGGTTCAACAAATATCCAACATCAACATGACCATGCTAGCCACCATAACTATGTAGAGATTACTACAATCAATGTAAAAGTTGCTAAAGTTGAGGAACAATGTCAAATTTTTGAGCACGGTTGTGGGTACCATGACCATAATCGTGCTGATTCTAGGGCAAGATTGAATCTTGAAGACCTGTTTGAAGTGATGGAAGGATTACGGTTGTGGTCATACCAACACGCCCATGGTGAGCTTCACTGGGAATTAGATTTTTAGGTCACTATAAATAGGAAAAATAAACTCTTCTTTTGTAATCTTTTGTTCTATTTTCAAATTGGAGAGTTATGAGCAAAAATGTGGTTGTGTAAGAGTTCTTTAGTTACAAAGGAATGTAGAGAGCATCACTAGCGTCATTACTGTAAAGTTCTTACTTTTTTTTTTGTAATCTTAATATCTTTTATTGAATTGTTTGGCTTAGTCATGACCTTGAGTGTTTAATTCCTCTTAGCCCACATTGCAATATAATTGTACCATTGTACCTCGATTCTGATCTAATGAAATCCTAATGTTATAATTGCTATTCAATATTGAATATCTTCTATACTTTTATTGTCTTTTGGAATTGGTCACTCTAAACTTGAGTTAATTGCTTGTCATGATCAATTGCTTATGGTTAAAATGAATTGTGAAGCAATTGAATTATTACAATTTGCATGATCAAACCTATTATGTGAATTTCGAGTGGATTAATTGATTTTAATCAACCTCTTTAGGATGTACCATTTTTCCTATATTAATTTGTCTATGATAATTAAGAATTAATTTAGGAAAAACAATGTTATTAAACTATGATCAATTATTAACTAACGACTTTAAAAGGTTGCTAGCAATTGAACTAATTACGAATTTTTTGGGATTAGAATTGGAAGAAAAAGGGTAAACATGAAGTCACAATCTTGAGTTGTTTTCTTAATATTTGTCCTCACTTTAAACCTTTTGCTGTGACTTTCATTCTTCCTAAAGAAACAATTAACACAACTTTTTCTCAACTTGGTTTTAAAATCTAATTGTTTAGTTTATCATGAAATTGGATATTTGGGAACACAAATAGTCTTTTGGATTAGATATTTAAACTTTTAGTACGTTGTTACTATTATGTATGGTAAGTTTGTCTTTTACGAACACATTCCTAACATATTATAAATTCTATTTCCTTAGATAATCCTAATTGGAGATAAACTTAGTGTGAGAATTCATACTAATACATATATCACAACTCTAATTCTTACGAGCATGAAATACATAGATCAAATCCAAAAAATTCCAATTGATAATTCAAGTAAATAAGCATTCTAATGGATATCAACCGTGGAAAGAGCTAGTTAGAACAAACTTAATTAAAGACTCAAATCACATAAATATAGTTTATTGTACTAAAGTTAAGTTAAAAATATCATCCTAGCTAAACCTTGGAGGGGCTTAGAAACTTAAGCTAATAAAGAAGAAAACATAGAGACTGGAGTGCGAGAATGATAAGATGGGCATTAAATTTCCAAGATATTATTCCCAAGACTTGAATTTCAAATCATGTTGGTGAGAACACTTTTTCGAACGCACATAATTAAACGTTGAGCGCAATTCAAACAGGCATGTTTCATAAAATCCGTTAAGCACACATCACGAAATAGTTGTTGTTAGATAAATGCATTGAGTGCATGAGAATGTATGCTGAGCAAATGCAATGCAAAAATCATCCTAAGCAGAAATGCATTGTATAGGTGTACTGATGTGTGTTAAAACACATTTTTACGATTTTCAGCAACAATTTATTGTTTTGCATATTAAAGGCCAAAAATTAGTAAAAATATGCAGAGTTTCAAGATAATGATATAAAGATGGGAGTTAAATATATATATATATATATATATATATATATATAAATCTTCCTAATGTCAACAATTTATTGCACAAAAAATCATTTTTCCTCCTATATATATGTGGTATACATATATCGAGTAAAGCCTATTCTGGCAATCAGATTGTATATTGTTTCCTCTTCGCATTCTAAGAATTTTGTTTTTGTATTTCTTTTACTGTGATGGAGCCCAGAATAACATTTGAAAATATATTAAATATGTTTCTTATTATCTCACTCCATTGCAGGGAGAAATAGACTTTATAATTGGAAAATGCATGATATATATGTTAACAGATTTTTATCTCTATATATTATGGGTAGTGTACATAAAATTTGTCTGAATTATTGATCCGTTTATATCATCTTTCTAGTTGAAGGTTCAAGCAGCAGGTGTGGAGAAGAAAATAATTCGGACGCTTCCTAAGGCGCGAAAATGTCGCACTTACCTTTGCCGGCGTAAAAAAAGTATAGGCGGTCCCTAAAATATTACAATAACAAATTAAACTACTTAAATTCTCTTAGAAATATTACAAATCATGCTTAGTAATTCCCCGAATGTTAAAAACTTTTCAAATTCGTCATTAACTTTACTCAATTTAGGAACTAAAGTGATAAATATTGAATACTTTAGAGTATATTTAAATGATTTTATTACTTTAAAGATTACTTAATACTTGGAAGATGAAATTGATATTCTTTTATAAAAAAAGCCATGCCATTTTTTTTAAAGAAAAAAAATACAACAGAAGAAGCTATGCCATGAGATCCGAGTCCTTAAAATTTTTCAATGGTTGAGAAAATCACCACTTGACTGTAGATTAGACTCTCTTGTTTCCACGCATAATAGATGAGTTGCGGACATGAGAATTACAAATAAAGCAACCACACATAAAATCAGAAAGAACAATCAATATTTACTAATCATAAATAAATTAATAAAAAACATTTTTTTTCACAAGATAAAATATGGTTTTAATTCCTATAAATTGCATTTCTATTTTTAAATTATCAAAGATTAAAAATATACTTATATTATATTTAAATTATTAACTGTAAATTTAAAATATAATTCATATATATAATTAAATATATTTATTTATTATAAATTTAACTATGTGAAGAACAAAAATTTTCCCGTACAATTCATATATTAAGATACTTGAATTAGTTTTTTTTTTTAATGAAAAGATACTTGTATTAGTTAATCATTAATAATGTGTTATACATTTAAAGTTTTAAACATATACATAACATGTACCTTGTATTTTTCTTTCTGACCGATTTTTTAGTAGAATCTTGCTTCTTATTCAATTTTTTTATTATTATAAAACTTAAATCCAAACCCTTTTCTAAAAAGACAAAATCGAATATCAAATTGAACTAACAACTTATTGATACTAAATAATATTATTACGAAATCAAATAATCACGTACATCATATTGGTCCACCTGATAAGGCAACTTCTCTATCCAGTATGTATCATGAGTGTATATGTATGTAACTATTAGACATATTGGTTATCATTTAGTCTCTTAAATATCTCTTTATCAGGTGAAAAGACTCAAAAGAGAGCGATCGAATTACTCTTGGATCTTTTCAACCTTCTACTGTAGGACAACCAATAGTTTACTCGTTTGGTTAAGGAGGATCTAAAATATCACTTTTAAGTGACCCAATTATTTAACATGGGTGGCAACAAGAGGACAGAAAAGTGGTCTTATTGGGCAGACATTGTATTGAATACCTCATCTACTTGTGTTCAAAGGGTGGCCAACAAGGGGAAAACACTTCTCTCTGTACTTACTTCTGTCTATTGAATGATACTATCATTGATATGTACAGTGCCAGGAACGGGCTAATAAATGAGTCGTATTTGATTGAACTTGAGCAGACCAACTATTGCACTATTGCTAATGCAAGAGAAACTTTTAACCAAATAATCTAAACACCGATAGAAGCAACGTATAGTGCGATCAATTATTCATGTTCAGTTGATACTGTTGTGGTCAAGTGGTACAAGGGTGTCATGATGAACTTATAGCTCAATAGAAGTTTTTGGTTTGTATAAAAAATATAGGGAGTTTAAGTTGGATTTTTATTTAAAATTTGAGTTAAATTAATTTTTAAGAGAAATATGGATTCGAGTTTAACTTGTTAAATATATTTTTTCTATTTATAAACATATTTCTGAAGTAATTTTTTTAAGTTGATTGATTTAATATTTAATATATATCCTCATCTTAAAAAATGAGATGAAAAAAAAATATTTGGACATAAAAATTATATTTTATCAAGTAAATTTCTTTACATATATAACATGTTTTTTTATTATACTAATACACCAGCTATTCAGTTGTCATTAAGTCTATAAAAAAGCTTGATTTATCGAATGTAAAATTAAGTTTGAACTTATTTGTAGAACAACAAACTCAATTACTCAATTTAAATTAGTTATTTTTTATTTGAATTATAATCTTGCTTTTCAAAAAAAGAAATTGAATATATAATTACTCCTTTTAGTTACTGAATAACAAAAGCTCTATCTGGTACTGCCTGGAAGAAGCTCTTGCTAGATTATCCAACGTTGACTCGTTGATCCAATTCAATTCATCGGAATTTTTCATTCATATTTTTTTCCATCAAGAGAGTTTTATAAAACTCTTGGACTCCCGAATTTGTGATAATGGCTATGAGATAGGAATGAGTGGACTAGCAACATGTACTTCTTTCTTCCAAGAAAAATAACATATACATTGGAGAGATAGAGAATATACTTTTTACTAGATGAGGATCTTCTATAATTAATTGAAACGTTCGTTATTTATATTTGATATTTTTTTATCTTTATGAAATGATCATATGCAAATACTAAAGATATCTAAATATTTATTTATTTGTATATATATGGGGGCGTATTAAGTATTAGTAAATTTAATTTTTAAGTTTAACACAGTGATGTAAAATTTCACTGTGTTTACATGTAAGAAAAATATTTGTTTAATAAGAGAATTTATATTTAATTTCTTATGTTTATATTTTTTTTGGATTAACAAAAATCATATATTGTGAACGCGATTAACTTTTAACTCATTACATCGAGAAATACTCATAGTCTTCGATCCAGGAAAAAGAAGTAACCCAGTAAATTTAATTATAGTATATCACTGCAATTATGACAGCAGCAAATTTCATAAAGTCAGAAATAAAATAAAATGGGAGTATTAATCCAAGCAATTATGATTCTCCTTAGGAATAGCATCATGCTGGTCTCTAAATATACATTACTGCCCACTGCAAGATTTTCTTTAATTTGAACGATTATGACAAGCACAAGCGAATAAATCTCAAGGGATTTGAGCAAAAAGCAGGATTTGAATATTTTACTATTATTTTCCCTTTTTTTCTATTAAAATACTTTGCTTACCCACATGTGACCTCTAAAGTTTTCCCATAATAAAGGTTGAACTTAAAAATGATTTCCAGAATAGGCTGTGCTCCAGAGAAAAATCTTCATTCTGAAAATTCTATGATCGTGATTGATAGTATTAGAATCAATAAAGGGTTTTAGAAGGCAACAAATGCGAGATGCGATTAGTTCCTGCCAACTTGTTAATAGTCATGGTAGTTAATGTTAGTAATCATGCTAGTATGGACGTATAGATGTTTTTCATAAGTTTCTATGAACTTAATGATTAACCAGTCACACTTTAATTGACTGCTTTAGGGTATGATTAAGTAGGATCTTTAATATCTCGAGACATTTCTTATTCCTTAATCATAAGTGTTTCACTGAATCCCTACCAACTTTAGACAAAGCAGAAAAGTATGCACTTCAAATCAGAATCCAATTAGAAGCAAAATTATTAATCTATTCTAATTGTTGGGTCCCACTGTCCCCATGCTGTGAGTGTTTGAATGGTCCTGAAGCAAATGGGGAGGTGCTTTTTGCGGCCCTTCACTTATAATGGATTGGAAGCGGAAAAAAGGCTACTTCTTCCTTTTCTTTATTTTTGATATTTTGGCTAAACTAATTTTTCAGGCTTTGTTGCTAGTGAAAAGGTGATACTGGCGTCAAAGTACAAGTTGGTTTCAAGTCGCTTCAATTGAGCCTTATATATCCATCTCTATCAAATATTTTGTTGGTTCGAGGCATAAAAAAAAATCCTAACTTTCCTTCTTGTGGATGTACATAAATCGGGCACTTTCATGGTTTCTCTTCTACACTTGACACGCATCACGTGAAGTTCGATCACTTTCAGTTTTGGGTCTTTTCCCACTACACGTTAGAGAGCTGGCTACGCCTGTGAGTGCTTCCAAGCCTAATATGCTACATTATTAGGCCCCGATACGAAAACAAATCATACATTTTTGTTAGAGGAAAATAGGTGCCTGTTTATGATCTCTTTGATTTTATTCCTACTCAAGAAAATCTAGATGAATATTAATGTTTTGTTGGATTTTCCTGATTTAGCTGAACATATTTGCTCTATTTTTAAATGAATTTTCGTTATCATTTTATGAAAAAAAAACCATTTTTAATTGTGATCTCATGGTGTATGATTGAAGAATTTGGTGTCTAGGCTTAGAATTGTGAACTCTATTTATAGACCATTAAAGTTGTACTATGACAATTCTGTTGTGATATTCATGATTAAAATTAATAAAAATGAAAGTCAAAATAAATACATTGATATCAAATACTTAGTGATAAAAGAACGTGTTAAAGAAAAGAAAGTAATCATTGAAAACATTGATAATAAGTTGATGATTGTTAATTCTTTGACTAAAGACATATTACCAAAGAATTTTAAGGATCATGTAGTACAAATGAGACTTAGTTTCATAATGTGATTTCATTGTATGTACACTTATTATTTTTAAAACTCTTATTTAGTTTGATGTTTTCTCATATGATTTTGTGCACATATTTATTTATTTATTTTGAGAAATATCATTAAGTTTTGATCTAGAATAAATATATGGTTTATTCATTAAGTTGAGAACTAGCATTTAGAGACTTGATATATTGTGGTACATGAAAGATAATACTCGTTGTTAGAAGACCTATCGTCATGACTCATATGTGTCTATTTTTTGTTATGACCAATGTTGGGTTAAATGGACCAAGTGAGAGAATATTGGATTTTCCTGATTTAGCATAATAAACTTGTTTTGTTTTTGAATGAATTCTCGTTGCTATTTTATGGGAAGAACTGTTTCTAATTGTGGTCCATTTTCTGTTTACGTTTTGAATAACATTCAACAACAACCCAAGATCTTATCCCAAGATCTTATCTATACACACATTCTAATCCATGGAGGTTAAGCTTTGTTATGAGTAGAGCTCTATAAATAGAACTGAGTGCTCTCAATTTTGCATCATCAAATTTACTCCTCTCTACAAAATAATACACCATCAATTTGAGTGAGTGAGAGTTTAAAATAACAAAATTGATTTAAATTTGAGCTACAATGGATAGAGATGCATATTTTGTTGTATTTAACTTCCGTTGATTGATATAAATATATTTAGTTTAATTGTTTGTCATAAACATTAGTATATATGTGATAAACATGTCATCAACCACCTAGGATTTAAGCTTCTATAAGAATAAGAATGTGAAAGGATCGAACTATTAAAACTTTTAATTTATGTATTGATTTGTATAAAGTGAAGTATGTAAAAACGGTCCACATGTGAATTTTATATTTTGACTTTTAGATATATTATTATTTTAATTCATGGTTTAGATTTTTAATCGGTTACCGGATCTGTCTAATTGATTATGTTAGATTTAAGTGTAATTAGTATTATTATAATGTATAACTCCTATTTTTTCCCCCTTAATACCATAAATATATATCCGGTGTTCCTTTTTTGACCATGTTAAAATGTTTTGAGAATTTGGCCTCGTACAACTTAACTCCGGTAATAGAATTGTCTTTTAGTAATGTATGTGTCTGTTTGTACGTGTTGTAAACTGTAACTTATTTATATAATATATTTTTTAACAAATATCTCCAAACACATTGGGATAATTTCATCCAAATATGGAGCAAAAGATCCAAATTGAAATGCTTAAAAGGTATAATTCTTTTTACCAAATTTTGTTTACTTATTTTACTACTCTCTAATGTTTTTCACTTTTATTTGTTAGGCTGCAAAGAACTAAGATGGGAGATGGAGGTCCAAGGACAACAAATTGCTTGCATTAGAATAATTAGTATTTTGGAAGATGTTTGTAGACTTATTTGCATTTTTTAAAATTTGTTTGCTTATACCTTAGATGTGTCTAGAAATATGAAGAATAGGGATGGTTAGATTATATTTTTAGAACTATTTTTTTCAAAGCATATTAGCCACTGTTAAGGGTGCAGTGATTGAAACGCATAATAAAATGATATTTTTTCACAATAGTTTGGTTGTGATGGGAATTATACAATTCAATATTGTAACGAATCATTAGACCAAAATACAGTTTTTCAGTTCATTAATTGTACATTCTTCACGAAGAAGGTTAAATGAGTGATAATCCAAAACAATTCCATGTGACTCATAATTATATGTCCAAAGCCATTCATGTGCTAAAGCTAAACTAAAATACGTCACCTTGAAGTAGAGCTAGGCATTAACTTGAAATATGCTATAATTCTGCATGTTTTTATATGTGATAGACAGGTATATATAATATGTTTATCATCTTCAAGAACAATTATCTAAGAATGAGCCAAGCACACTAGAACTTGCTAAGTCAGACCCAATCAAAATAAGCAAATCTTCTGACTTGCCGCCACTTTTTTTTCTTTTTTTCTTTTCTTTGAAGAAGCAAAAGGAATAGTATTACATAAAACAATAAAACAAATTTGGTTAAGCCACAAGTTGTAGCCAACCAAACCTGTGAGCACCAGTACAAACAATGTCAACTATGTAATTTGTCAAACCTTAAACGACAGTTATTACCACATCCCCTAACTAAAACACGCTTGATCATAATCACCCTCATTCCTAACACTCATGGCAGCACCTTCTACATACATTCAATATTGTCTATGTAATTCTCTTGTAAAGTGTGAATTTGTTGTTACCATACATGTACTTCACGACATCAACAATTTGATGATACCTTGAATCCCTCCATGCTTGATTTTCTACAGCTCCATGATGTACTTCACGACATCAACAATTGATCGACATTGAGCTTCACACAATTCACCAAGATTTGTTTTGTCTCTTTCCTTTAATTAACCCTATGTATTGCCACAAATGAGCTTTGTTGTCCAGTTTCCAATGGTAACACGTCCTGTATACCACCCCACTTATAACATCTAGACCAAACATCATATCAGATCCTAGAAGAAGATAGTTTGAGCACTTGTTACAACAAGATATCATCACCCAAATTGAATACATGGTAAGTGGTTTTATCATATAAGTAGCAGTTTTAGCAGCAAGAACAACAGTTTCCATTTCTACTTTGATTTCAACCATTGAGGAAACTGACCAAACCTACAAAGGTATGAATCAAATTTATATAACTCAATCAAAATGGGGAGGAGAACATGACCGTTTATAAGAGTTTGAGACTTATCATTATTTCCCAACAGCTTCTCTTACCCTACAGCTTTCACGATTATACATAGTCTTTCTCCTTCGTAATTTACTATGTAAAAGCTTATTCTTTTAGTATTCGAGTGAAATCAATTATCTTAAACCTGCTTTTCAGTAAATTTACCCAAACAAAAATTGATTCTGATTACAATCTGTTCTAACAATATCATATATTATTGAATCAATCAAATTTGTGCAGCTGTCCCAAACACACCCTAACTTATCTCTAATTCCTGGACTTAAAACCTAATTCAAACTTGCATTTCCTAACTTCAAATCCTCAATTGATGACATACACAGTAGAATCGTGAATTCAATCATATTTGGCGTAAGAATAAAAAGTAGGGATAGAAAGAAGAGACATGGTCCTTCTGTAGAATTCTCCGCTCTTGAGCTCCACCATCACCACGTGCCCCGAAGCCTCGTGGAGCAGCTTCACCGGAATTCCCAATCTCCTGCTCATGCTTCGCTTTCTCTCTCAAACGCAAAAACCCCACTCCACTAAGCCAGATTTGTGATTGTGACTTTTGTGTTGTACAGAGTACATTATTTCGACGATGATCTCATTCGAAGGAAGATTCAATTGGACGAATCGATGAAGATTGCTGATGAATCGAAGAGTGGTTGGAGCAAATTGTTTGGAGTTTGAGAACAAAGAAGAACGAGCAAAATGTTTTGAGAATTGTTAGGGATTTTGAAGTTTTAAATTTGATATTATGGTAAATTAAGGATATGCTGTTAATGCAGAATTATCAGATCTTAAATTTCATGTTTCTTCATATTATGTTTAAAAAAATTAATATTTATCATGTAAAATTGAAAATTTCTTTTATTTTATTTTTTAGTATTATCTTTTATTTTGAGATATTAAAAAAAAGAAAATATTCTATTTTAAATAATATACAGATTTTTAAGATTTTTTTTACAAGAAGGAGATTTTTTATCTTTTTTATTTGAAGAAAATTAAATCTTGAACTGAAAAATACTTACTTAAGATTCTGTTTGATCATCTTATCTTGCCACGTGTCATGGCAGCATTGGTGAATACCACATGTGGTCCATACTACTATACAATTTCTACTCAAAAAGAGGATAAATTGAGGAAGATTGAAAAAATATAAAGAAAAAAATATCCGAGAAAAGATTAATTTCTTTTAATAAATATTTTTTATATATACAAATAATAATTTTTTATTAATGTAGTTAATAAACAAAATTATTTATTGATCATATTATTTTTAATATTATAATATTGTCTACTGTACAATACTATTACGGACACTCCTAGATCCGGTAGCTTCTGTGCCCCTGTAAATTTGAATCTTTCATTGTTACTTGTTACATTTCTGATCTGTTTCCTTATCAACCCAGTAGCTTATGCGCTCTTCTAAATTTTCCTTCCATGGTTTTAAAAAACAAAGTAACGTCAATATTATATTTATGTTCTCACAATTAAGCCACAAAACATCACAGTAAAACAATCTTGAAATGATTTTAAACCAAGAAAAAAAGTGATTTTAAACTTTAATATTCACGATTGCAGTTGACTTTGACTGTCTCGCGTATTACAGGGGTAATTCTTAGTTACATCGGGCCACTGTTCTACGTATCAGTTGAAACTTTGTTCTATAAAATGGCAAATCACCCTTAGCCTGTAAAACAGCGATTTTGAATATTTTCAAATGCCTCATATTTCATACCCAAATAACTTTCCAACTTTTAGAAAAATGAAAAATGCCCATTTATAAAAGTGTTTTCATGACCAGTATTTATTCGACGTTTTTATTTTTTTATGCTTTTGTTCATGGAATCCATCCCCATTTTTATTGATTAGCTGTCAACGAATAGATAGAATATTACCTGTTTTGTAGCTTGCCTCTAGGGACTAATAAGATTTTGATCCCTATCAAACCCCAATAATGTATCTGTTCGACAATATAGGCATTATTATTTGTAATTGTACTTTGCTCATAGTGTAGTACTTGTTATAATTCTAAGGATTTAGTGGAATGAAATAAGATAAAGTCTCACATTTAAATATAAATTTAGGTTATGAGTTTGAATTTTTATTTGTCTCAGTAAAATAAAGTAAATGTAAATTAGTGTTTTTTTTAGTCCTTGTCTATTTTTGACTGCGACATCATTCCCTTCTCTTAAACGTTTTGAATTAAAAAAAGTGCAATGTTTGCTATAAATTTTGATAGGAAATAAATTTCTGTTGGACGACCAAGAAAATCAATTAAAGGTTATTCTTTGTCAAAGTTTGGAAAAGATTTTTGGTTCATTTGTCATGGACACAAGGACATTCATCTCAAGTGATTGCATCATGAGTTTTACAAACTTTATCAAGTTAGAACTTAGAAGAACAATAAGTCTGATTCACTATTTACAAATTACAAGGATCTTCAATGTACATGAATGCATATTTCAATGAGTTTAACGATCACACGTAGCCTCAGACTCGTTATCTTTTTAGTTTTGTGGTGTACCTAGTGTGATTTTATTTGTTATGATGTCATGATTAATAAAGCTGATATTGACTTATTTATGAATAATATATTGAGACTTTTTTGTGAGTATTAAAAGTTACCTATACTAGGACCAGAGTGGTGTGCTCACACAGCCAACGGCCAACTTGAAAGCTCGAAGCAAACTTGTGAAAAAAGAAAAGTAATCTTTTATTGGTCTCTGCTTCAAATAACAAATCATGCTATTTATCCCTCACTTTTGGTGCTGAGCAAATTAAAGACTTCAACTCGCATAATCATGCAAATTATAGCTTCTAGCATTACGGGAAAACGTGGAATGGGAATTGTCATGTGGTATATTACATAATCATGTATTTACACAGAGTAAATCAATGTGATAACAATGGTTATTACGATAAATAAGATCAATAAATATAATTATTAATTTTTTTTTATAAATCATTAAATCATATTTAAATAGTTAAATTCCCTTTTTATAAATAAATTAAAATAGTTATATAGGATTTTTTTTTAACGAAAGCATTCTTAGGATTTTTTTTCTTAAACTCTTATATGTTTCAATCTATTATTTTCATCTTCATTTCTAAATTAAATTTCATCTTTTTAAAAGAAATTATCTATAATTAAAAATAATCTTATATCTTAATATAATTTATATATTAAAAATATTTATTTACATAAATTAACCAATTTATCTCATGCATTGCACAACAAAAGGTATATATGATTTTTTAAACTGATCATATAATCATTAACTAACTTTTAATCGTATTTATCTATCTTGATATATAACCCAAATTTATGGTTATATTTTTTTAAAGTTAGAAATGTTACAATATACAAATAGAGAAATAGGGGGAAAAAAAGAAGAGAGAGAGAGAAACATAAATAATAAACTTATATCACTATAATTCTTTTATCACATAATATTTTCATTAAATGTTTATATAATAAATTTACCCTAACAATATATATAAATTAATCTGTTACACAAATTTATGAATCTTTTCATAGATGCAAAAGACCGCTCGATAGTGTCCATAATTCACCTGAAAAGTCACATAAGCTACTCATTTCTGTGTTTGGGCTTCTAGCTGGCCCAACCTTGCATTAGCCACATGTGCAATTAGTAAATCTTTCACGTAGAATTTAAAAATAAAATACTATTTTAATGTGCCTATTGCTGACCCCATAGAATTACTTTGCAATATTATTCTTTTTTGTGCATACGGAGGAGTATTGTTATTTGTATATTTAGTATTTACTCAACGAGAAACACTTGGTGTTTCATTTTCCATTTATTGTTCCGACTATAATTTGGGTGAGATGGAACTCAAAGGTTACACTTTAGATGGCACAGTGAATCTTAGTGGACGGCCTGTGCTTTCTTCTACAACTGGGAAACGGAAAGCCTGCATTTTCATTCTTGGTAAATTACTTGTGAGCTTGCATTGGTGTAATGGAATATTGGAATGCTATCACATAACACAAAACATTCTATAAATTACTTTATTGATTCATTATACTCCTAATACTTACTTTCTTAATCTGTGTGAATTTTTTTTTAAAAAAACATAAATCATTTTGAGACGGAGGGATTGTATGCTTCTAACAAACAAGTTCATGATCAATACTCTATTATGATTCACGTGTATGTGTGTACTAATGGCAGCTTACCAAGCATTTGAAAGATTTGCATACTTTGGGGTAAGTGCCAATTTGGTGATTTATATGACATCGGAGCTCCACAAAGACTTGGTATCAGCAGTAACCAGTGTGAATAACTGGTCAGGCACAGCATGGATAACTCCAATAGTCGGGGCCTACATAGGAGATTCCTACTTTGGCCGATTTTGGACAATCACTTTTGCGTTGCTCATATATGCCATTGTGAGTTTCAGTTTTTTTTCTTTAATTAGAATGTACTCTCATGTAATTGAATTGCCCAACCATGAATTGCACTTTCATATGCCATGTAACTGAAAATTATTACCTTTTGTAATAATTATTTTAAGACTTAAATGGGTTTCTATAAAATAAATGAATTTTGATTGTAGTTTTTGAAAAAGTTAATATTGGTTTTCTTCTCGTAAAAATTTTGAAATCATTGTTTTTGTCTCTCTCTCTTTTTTTTTTAACACCCATCAGCTGTCTTATGTATCTAACAGAAGGTCAAGTAATCATCCTATGTGTAGCATTCATTATATTTGTGGCACTATTGTATGTATGATACCTATATAAAAATTTGAAGTTTCTAAAAAAATGGTTATGTATCTACCTTAAAATCAACATTTGGAACTAAAAATGGTGATTTCAAATTTTGGATGGAGAAAATAAAAAAAATGTTTTATAGATAAAAATTCACCCAGTTTAGAAGGAAAAAAAATAGTAATTTCAAATTTTAGAGGATGAAAAACTAAGATAATTTTTTATAAAGACTAAAAATATAAGAAAAATATGTTTGTCCTAAAGTTTTGGTCAAACACGATCAAGGTCATTATATATACCTTCGTATCTTTGTAAAAATATATTTAGGTCTTATAAAAAAAACTAGAATGATTTCTAATTTACAGTATAAAAGGTATCAGCTGACTTTTTTTTTTTTACTAAAATAAAAGGTACCAAATTTAAATTTTGTTTTTAGTTAATTTTTGCAGGCTATTTGACATCAACTACCGTTCTTATTCTTTTTCTTTTCTTGAACTTGACTTTAATTAACGTGAATACATCATATATCTCAATACAATAATGACATTGATTTACACAGGGAATGGGGCTCCTGGTTCTGACTACATCACTGAAGTGCTTCAGACCAACGTGGACAGATGGAATTTTCAAAGAAGCATCAACCATACGACAAACATTTTTCTACTTATCAATATACACCATTGCCATTGGCAGTGGCGTGCTGAAGCCCAACTTGTCAACTTTTGGTGCTGACCAATTTGATGACTTCAACCCCAAAGAAAAAGTGCTAAAAGTTTCATACTTCAACTGGTGGTCGTTTAACACTGCATGTGGCACTTTAGCAGCCACACTGTTTGTTGTGTACATTCAAGAGAGGTTTGGGTGGGGATTGGGGTATGGAATATCAGCAATTGGTTTCCTAGTTGCCACTGTTACATTCTTGATGGGTGTCCCAATATATAGGCATAAATCTAGAAAGGGAAAGAGCCATGCAAAGGAGTTTTTCAGAGTCCCCGTTGTTGCTTTCAGAAATAGAAAGCTTCAGCTTCCTAGTAGCCCTTTGGAACTGCATGAGTGTGAGATGGAACATTACATTGATAGTGGAAGACGACAGATTTATCACACTCCTCGTTTCAGGTTTGCTACTCACTAAGCTCTTTTGCAGATTCCAAGTCAGGAGATGTTTTTGTTTCTTCTCTCAAATAATGCGTTAAGAGAATTGATGAATAGTGACTCATATTTGAAGGAAAAACATAAACACAAGGGATATATTATTGTTCAATTATTATGTGTTTTTTGCATTTTACACCAGAATTGCACATGACCATCATAACTACCTTATGAGTTATTGTTCAAATTTCTAGCATTGGAAGGTAGGAACAATCACTAAGATGAATGGATTTTGGATACTCAAAATTTCCCCCACATAACATTTGGGAGTGATTACAAGATGAACTCCTCTGAAAAAAACATTGGCGCTCGTGTAAACGAGATGCTCTACCTTGTGTGTTTTGATTAATTGGATTATTTCTTTATAGATTCCAGTATGCAGGTTTTGTAGATGTGTTTCCGGACATTCCTTTAACATGTCATCTAAGAAAAACAGTTCTTCAAATTCTATAAATTTTTTTAGAATACTCTTTTCTTTAATATCATTTAAGAAAATTTCAGATTGTCCCGTATTCCACCAATCTATAAACCAAGATTTGAGACTTTTCTTAAATGTGAAAGAGATATAGCAGGGCAAAAGATGTAAGATATAGAAGGGGAATGAATGTTTTCTTTTTTGTCATTTTTCGTCTTTATTTAATGAACTCAACTTCATCTCATTCGTCAACTCTATATGATAATAACCTTTCTATCAAGCATAAGCTCTATTAGAAGTCATAGAGCTTATAGATAAATCTATATTCTATTCTCTCATTTTTTTACTTGCAGTTCGAGAGTTACTCCTTGTCTTGTTTAATTTAGAAAAAAGAATTGGAGAGGATATATATTAGTGGTTGAGCATAGAGTGATCTGTTAGGATATAAATCATTTCATGTTAAAATCTCATCAAAAGCATAAAAGATGGGTTTGATGGAAGGATGATATAAATCTATAATGGTTGGGCCTAGAATACTCACTAAAATAGCTACTTTGTCGAAGTAATACTTGGTTGATACAACTTGATAAATTGAATTTCTGTTTGGGATTTACAAAATGCATGTTTATATGAAGTGCTTGTGCGCAGACATGAGCATACAAAAAACGATACATTTCTTGGATGACAAATGTTACTAACACATTTTATTATTGACTGAAATTTATAAAAAAATTAAAAAATTTTGTGAATTCCATTTCGTGATTATGAGTTCCACTCGTTAATTTAGTAATTTCTAATAAATTTTAACCAATAAATAGAGTGTATTAAAAGAAACGTATTAAAAATGTGTTATTAACTTGAGTTTATTACATGGTCTTAGACTATATGATTGTTAATAATTAACATAACACATACATTTTTTAATTTATGAAAGAGTTAATAATGTGTTATGTGAAGATTGATCAGAATCACCTAGTTAGGAGCTATATAATAATTTCTAGCACTCCTCTTTCTTCGCTGGTTAACTCCTTGAATTAAATATGGAAGTTAAATAGCCAAATCTGTGTCTTTCAGGTTCTTAGACAAGGCTGCTATAAAAGAGAGCAGAACAGATGCCTCAAATCCCCCATGCACAGTGACTCAAGTAGAGACAAACAAGCTCATCTTAGGGATGCTTGGGATATGGCTACTAATTATAATTCCAAGCAACTTCTGGGCAGTGGAAGTAACCGTGTTTGTCAAGCAAGGCACAACAATGGAAAGGAACCTGGGCCCTAACTTCCACATACCAGCAGCCTCCCTATGGAGTTTTGTGGTGGTCACCATTCTCATTTGTCTCCCCATTTACGACCGTTACTTCGTACCATTCATGCGTCGAAGAACCGGCCTTCCTAGAGGAATCAAAATGCTTCACAGGATTGCCATAGGAGTAGCCATCCAAATCATGGCAGCTGCAGTCATGTATGCTGTGGAAATTCGAAGAATGGAAGTCATAAGGGAGAAACACATAACTGGTGCAGAAGAAGTAGTTCCTATGAGCATATTCTGGTTGTTGCCTCAACATGTTCTACTTGGTCTTGCAAACACATTCCTTATGGCCGGATTGCTAGAATTCTTCTATGATCAATCCTCAGAAGAAATGAAAGTCCTTGGCACAGCCTTCTACACCAGCACCATAGCTGCTGGGAAATACTCCAACAGTTTACTAGTTTCTATGATAGATAAATTTTCAAGGAAGGTGAGTGGTAAGAGCTGGATTGGTAACAATCTGAATGACTGCCACCTTGATTACTATTATGCTATTCTTTTTGTGATATCTGCGCTTAATTTTGCGGTCTTTCTGTGGGTGCAAAGGGGATACATTTACAAGAAAGAAAATACAACAGAGGTGAATCAGTTTGAGATTGTGAGAGCAGAGCAGACAGAAACACGGGTAGGAAAAGCTTGAACATTATTAGAGTTTGACGCATATGAGTATCATAGCAGACATGGCAAAAATGGAAATGCTACATGTAATTTTGTTACTATAATTCATTTGCATGAAACTGTTACTGCAATTAGTATGCTGAAATTTATGAACAATAAGTGTAACTAGTGCCTGCTTATCAGGAAATATATATATATATAAAAAAAAAAAAAAAAAGTTGTAACCAGCATCTCCGGCTATATATGTGCTTGTTTGCACACATGTGGCGTCCCAATCCACGAAATTCAGAAGGTGGCTGTTGTAACTTACGCGTTTTTGGAAAAAATTATTAGGTGATTATGGATCACCATGATCCTTACTCATCTTTGTATGATAAGTAATTAAGTATGATTTTTTTTTTATATATAAATTGTAAAAATTTGAATATGTATTATATATACTTTGGTTAATATTATAAACAAGTAGTGATCTAGGATCACATAATAATTTCTTATCTTTTGAACTATTGAATGTGGTTTTGTGGTGGATGTGGTTTGTAGAAGTTATTCCCAACATGTTGTATATCTTATCACAAAGCATCTCGGCATCTAAAATCATTATATATGTTCTCTTTGTCATATTTCACCTTCTTTACCATTAAGAAGCTCTACAGTAGTAGAGTAGCATAATGATGCAGAATAAATTATAATT
This sequence comes from Glycine tomentella, assembly GCA_007407185.1. Classification (NCBI taxonomy): domain Eukaryota; kingdom Viridiplantae; phylum Streptophyta; class Magnoliopsida; order Fabales; family Fabaceae; genus Glycine; species Glycine tomentella. The sequence continues at coordinate 1,174,163 of PYAF01000301.1, forward strand.
ATTTAATTATTTTAAATATGAATTTGATGATAATTATCTTATTTAGGATATTGATATATTTTTTTACTTTTAGGGACTTTATCTTTATTCAGATATTCATTTTAAAAATGATGTTTTAATAAGATTATGTATTTAATTAGGATTTATGTAGGATTTCACATGTTTTATTAGAATTCTGTGTTTAATTAGGATTTATCTTAAATTTTTATTTTCTTTAGGTTATAAATACTCTGTAAGTATCTTATGTAATGGAAACTTTTTTGCATAGTCGATGTTTTTTTATTTTGTTTAGAGGGTATATGAAATTTCAGTTGGAGGAGCACTTTAATTTGCTCAAAAATACTTTTGGTATGTTTATGAGGAGAATACTTTGTCTTGAAGTGTCCTATATCAAAGAATTGCTCAAATTAAATACCTTGATTTCCTGGAATTCCCCTCTCCATTTACCAAGTTAATTTTGTAAATGCCTAAAATTATTTCTCCTATGTCAACGTCTTTTTTTGTCTTTGATTATCCTCACAAGCGTGGCTTTGAGGCTAACCATGGTGTCAGGTTAGTTAAATAAAATAATTTCTTGTAAAGTGCTTTTAATAGTTGAACCTCTAATTATAGATAAAGCCTAGAAAAGTTAAGATAAGAGTTTACTGAGAAAGAATAATAATTATTTTATCTAACAAAGAAAATTAATTTGATCTACTTTTTTTTTATGCTTTTTATGGTTGATTCATAAATTTATTTTATATATTTTATTTAAACTTAATTTTTTGACTATTATAATTAAGTGCATGTTTGGTTTTGAAGTACAAAAGTAATCTTGTCAAAAGATCATAATCATAACTTTTGTTTTTATTTATTTTTATCCGTTGGATTTACATTTAAAAATACACACAACATTTTTTATTTCAATCCAAACATACACTGTTTTTATTAATATTTTTTTACATTATCATTTCTTACTGAAATAGTACTTAATTATATTATGTTTATCAAGCATTTTAAGTTAATTAGTTTCAAACCATTTCTTTTAATTGGCAGAAAAGGTTTGTTTGACCCTATTAGTAATGTTTGATAAACAAATTTATTTTATTAGGTTATAGTGTTTTTAGAGATGCAATTTCAAATAACATTTTAGCATGTGACTTTTAGAGGTTTTGCAAGCCACTCTAGGAGCTTAATATGATCACTTTATAAGTTAGTTTTGGAAAAAGAAAGTTTATTCGATATTTAAACTTATTTTAATAGTTTTTAACTTATTTTCATAAGCTACTCCAACTAGTTTATAGCGTATAATCTAGGTTACATTTTTTTTTTTTTACAAAATGACATCATTTGATAGTAAAATTATGTATCTCATGGTTAAAAGGTTTCTTGTTATATGAAGGTAAAAATGAGATATATTGTATGCAGTTTTATCATTGCATATATAAAGAAATTATTTTTAGATTCGAACTCATGACTAACAAGTTATCAAGATACAACTTTAAAGTTGTATCATGACTCATCCTCTATCAACATGATAGTAAAATGCAAAAAAAAAAAAGTATTTTCATTAAAAACAAACTTGAATGGTAAAATGTGTAAAAATAAAAAAACTTAGATGATAAAATTTGCAGAAAAAATTATGGTTGTAAAATTCATAAAATGATGATAGATAGGTGACAAAATATGTAATTAAACCATATTTTTATCGTAATTTACTTGAAGTATTTTTTTTAACTTTTTTTGGTGAATGTCATGACACATATATATCAATATTTTTCAGCTGATATATATATTCCATTTCTGATTGTAATTTTCTTTTTATATTCCTAGAGTGCACTCTCTAGTCTTTCATTATATAGCATGCCATTCCCGGTCAATTTCATTGTTTGTATTAGATAAGTAATATAATGTGTAAAATTAGTTAGATCATGTTTTATAGTTGAGAAACTATGTAATATTGAGTCAATGATAATCCCTCTTCAGTTCAAAAAAGAAGACTTGCTAACGCAACAAAGTACTTTAGATCAGTTCTAAGTAACAGTTCAATAAAACGCAAAATAGAAAACTTGCTAACGCAACAAAGACCTTCATAAAGTTTTTATAAAATGATTAGCGAGTAGCGAAGCAACCAATGAGCAAGGCATCTTTCAATTCTGCTTTAACATGCAGCGTGATCATTGTGAACTTTGACGGTTTCTAAGTTTTGACAATGGCAATGTGAACCCAATCAATTCGGTGAGATGCTACTTTGAACTTGAGCCCTCAATTAGGTAAATACTGACAAGTATGTACAAAGTAGAAACTACAAAGTTGAGTACTTAAATTTAGATAAAATTAGTAAATCTTCATATATTCAATGGTACTATTAAATTTTAAAGTATTTAAAATATAAGACAGAGAGAGTCGCGAGAGATGTATAATTAATTTAGATAATATATATAACTTATTTTTTTAAAAAATTGAATGAGCAACTAAGTTTAATTTGGATCGGAAGAGATACACCAAATCTTGATGCAAAAAGAAAAAAAAAAACAATACTTGAAGCATATAAAACAAATGGAAGTTGCATGAGGAGAAATAAAGAAACAAAACATGGTGAAGAGATGAAGATTTAGAAATATGTTTTGTAATATTTAATGTGATATTAACTTAATTATTATTTGGTATTATCAATGTTGAGATGCATTTTTTTTCATGCCTAGACGTTGGACTAACTTGGTTTCTAGCCATGCATTTCAATAAGCATAAATATATACCAAAATGTTATATTTAATTTGTGCCTTTTTGAAAATTAATATGTAACTAATTTAGCTTAATATATGATTTTTATTTAAAAAATTAAAATAATTAAACCAAACATGAGCCTACTACTAATTGCATTTTTCTTTTGGCAAAGAATATTCACACTAGTAATTAAACATATGCAAATTATTCGTCCCTCATTTCTCATCAACCGTAAAATATTCTGGCTCTGATTTAGTTTGCTGACTTTATGAGTACAATTTTTTTATAAACTATTTACCCTTCCCTAAAACTAAAAGTAGTGTCCAATTTCAAAAGCACATTAAAATACAAAGTATTTTTTTGTGTTTAATTCATATACAATATAAAACCATTTTAAACTATCACTCAATTATAAATTATTGTTGGTATAAAAAAATTTAAATTAATTATTATAAAAGTTAATAATTTTTTTTATCCATGTATGTTATATGTCTTTGATCCAAAGAAATAGTAAAACTGTTATATAATTTCAGTGTATATCTCTTTTTTTCTGTTAAAAAAAACTATATATATATATATATATATATATATATATATATATAGAAATTACGGATAAAAGCATGACCAAGTACTTATGCGCACGTAATAATTATAAATGTCTTCTGTACAGTATTCTTGATCGAGTCTTTATCAAATAGAAGCTTGATCAAAGCCGAATCTTTCAAATAAATTGGCCGGTTGCTTACCTGCCCAAAGGTTCCTGAAAAATTGAAAGATAATAAATGAATGATATTGCTTTGAAATTTAGTCTTTTTTTTTTTTGTGGAACTTTTGAAATTTAGTCTAGTGATTACTGCTTACAACTCAAGTATTTAATTTATGAAAAAATAAAATATAATTTTTTGACATGATTTTTGTTAAAGTGAGTTAACAATATTATTAAAATTAAAGAAATTAAAAATTTCTACAAAAATTACTATAACTTATATCATTTTAACATTTCAATAAAAAAAATTGAGGAACAAGTGAACAGCATATTGTTTAACTCTTAATAAATTACCATAGAATTCTATCAAACTTTTTGTAATTTACTGATTCAGCTAATAAATGGTCATGCGGCCGTGTAGGACCACATGTTGCCCGTGAAAGATGCAACTGCAGTAATATCCAACTACTTATCATAAATTAAGCTCATTCATCAATTAGTTAATTAATCACGGGTTCATTAGTTGACACTGATAAGCTTTTATATAAATCAGTTTGTTATCTGTGCTTTGTATATACATTTTTTAATTATTAAAATTTATTAATTAAATTGATATTTTAATGTAAAAGTAAATATTTTAATTTATGAATAAAAATTAAATTACACATGTTAATTTGTTTTGAAAATATTTATCTTACTTTGAATTGATACTTTTAAAAAGGTTTAATATGCTAAATAAATATTTATAAGTTTTTTTTACAGATAAATATTTTTAAGATTAAAAAAATTAGCTTTTCCCCTTTTAATAATTGAAAAAATTACTAAATATTAAAAATTGGAAGGTTAAATCAATATCAAGTAAATATTTACAAAATTAAATTAATAGTTTAAATTATACAATCAAACAATCAAGTGAATCAACTATGTACTGGTCAATTAAATTAATTGGTACAATTTATAGAGGTGTAATTTAATATCTCTCTATATATAACAATATAATAAGATATATAATTATAGTTTATAGGGATAAATATCTCTCTTGAAACTTAATACAGCCACACATCATGTCTCCTTTTTATATCAGCTTATCCTCTTATTTAATATAATAATATAAGAAATACGAAAATATTAATTTATATATATTAATGAGAAGAATATAATACACATTATTATGTTATTACATAAATTGAAGGAGATTTATATAAAAAGAAAAAAGAAAAAATGTAATATATAAGACATATTGATGTAATTTGACAGAAATCTATTTTTTGATTTTTCCCCCACAAATATCTTTGTTTGAAAGCAATTCCATTTTAAGCAAAACCGGATGATAAATATTAACATCTTTTAACTTAACTTCTTGATCGCGTATATGATCATACAATATTTATATTTTATCATGGAATAGTTATATACTATTGTAGAACAAGAGAGGAAGAGGACAAAAAAATAGTTCATCTGAAGGAAAACTACAAATATAGCATAATAGTTTGCGGGAGTACTAAGCTAGACAATAACTTGTTTGTTTAGTATAGTTAATTATAGTATTATACTAGCATCCACTTCCACTTAACTACACATGAAAAAATGACAATTATTAGTTACAATTGATAAATGATTGATTTTTTAAAAAACATTAATACATATTAAATCGTATATAAATGATAAAGGTAGAATCTATTTTAATGATTTTTATGTTTCAAAAAAAAAATCTATTGACTATATTCTTGATGTAAATTTTTTATTTAAAAAATGACTATTTTCTTAAGTGAAAGTAAAGTAGGGTGATGTGGCAGGGGATTCGTTACACACGATCAAAATGAGGAAATTTCTATCAGCTAGGAAGGCTTTCACTTTTTGGCGGTCAAAAGAACACACAACTAAAGGCTTCTAGACTTTTAGTTTTCTACAAGACACTATTCTCTCAGATTAAAGTCCACTATTGCGAACCGACAAAATAAAGGGACGGGACAAAAAGCAAACGGAAGTCAACTGCCTGTGGAAACTGGAAAACATATTTTTTTTTTTTACATTGGTATTTGTCTGCTCATCATTAAGGTATAGGAGCTGGTGTTTCAAAGTAAAAGGGAAAAATATTGTTTTAAGTAAATATTTTAATGAATAAATATGTGATATCCTCATTTTATTGTTTTAATTTAAAGGAAAAACTTCTCAATAGTCAAAAATATTTATTTATTATGATTTTTAATTATATAAAATAAATATTAATTTGTTTTTTTTTGTGTGAATATATTTATTTTGTATATTACATAAACTAAATACTAGTTACTACTTTATATTTAACTCAATTAGCTTCTTCGTTTGATTGTTATTTAAAAAGAAAAAAATAAAGTCATGTTCCAATCGAGGCTGAATATTTTAAAAGAAAGGAGTACACGACGGAGGAGAAAGAGAGATGAAGGGTTAATTACAGAAATGGTTTTTTTTTTTTTTAAATTAAGACAATGAATAAATCATACTTTAATATACGATCTCATGTTAAAAAAATCATATATCAAAATATGATTTCATCTTTTATTTGTTTTAAAAAAATTCTCTCTAAGAATTAAAAGCATATGTTAAAATATGATTTCAATTTCTTCTTCTTTTTCTAATAATATAATATGTTACAATACAATTTTTTAAATACAATTTCAACTTTTAATAATTAAAAAATTAAAAAATTGAAATCAAATGTGTATATTTAATTTCAGGGTAACAATTTTCTAAAAAATAAAATCATGCTTTGAAATATGATTTTTTAATTGTGAAATCGTACTTCAAATACAATTTATTTATTTTTAAAAATATATTTATTATGGTAATTTTTTTTATATAAAATTACCCCATTATAATACAAAAGCCTAATATGAACCGTAAATATTAAGTAAAAGCAAACAAGTTAAAATTTATCAGTCAAAGGTGTTGAATTAATAATGTCTACGAACTTTTGGACAAAAGATATTTGTTTTGGGGAAAAATATGTTACCTGTCACAATTCGAATAGAATAGGATTATTATGTGTACTGTATTTCTTAAAAAGTATTAAAGTAATTTTTTTTACAGCAACCAAATCAAATCATTTCCATTTCAATAATACGAGGAATACAATGAATGAGGCATTACAAGAAAAGAGTAAGCTTGAGGAAAACCAACTGAGTTCCTAGCCAGAGCATGAAGTGCTTCATTGGACTGTATCTTAACAAAATCAACAGTCTATGTAGGATACAGTATAAGCAAGTTTTTAATTTGACTAAGAATAATTCCGCATCCTGAAATGTCTTCATCAGCCTCATTGTTGATCTTATCCGCCACCATGTTTGCAATCTAGTTCAATAAAAGCATTAAAGCAGTTATACTAGCTAATTAATATTTAAACTTAAAATTATTAACTAAACTAACTAGAATAACTTCACGTTAGTTAATTTACTTATTAATCTAAGACACATAATAATGACCCTTAATCATCAACAAAGGATTTTTAAGAAAAAAATTACATCAAGTTCGTCTATATTTTTACCATTAAGTTTTGAAATCAAACATTTGACATGATTTTTTGGTTTCGTTTTAATATATTGTGGAATTAATAAAATGTGATTAAAAAATCATATACTAATAAAAATTATATATCAATAAATAGTTAGGTTTCCTTTTTTCTGGTTCATAAACTATATGTATTTTCTAACCTATTGAATCATAGACTGTAATATATAATTATCATAAGTTCAAAAGAATTTTACATCAGAGAAAATTAAAATATAGGTTCTTCCGCTAAATATATTATTTTCTTTACATATGAATATAACTAGATTTTACATTACTCCGTAAATTTTACGGATTCAATAGTTAGGCTCGTTTTGCTTGGTATAGTTTTTTTGCTAAAAATAAATAAACATTATAATAAATATTACGAGTTCATGTTAACAGTATAATACATTATATGAAGAAATAGTTTCATTGATTGGGAAGTTGGTATATTTTAGTATAATGACATTATAAATATTTTACTGTTTTTAAAGAGGCCTGTTATTTCTTTTCATAATTTAATTTAAGACGTGCCTGTTATCTCTTTTCATAATTTTCTTAGAATGAGGCAACTGACTTCCTAATAAGTTGACAGATGATGAGTTTCTTAGAGTTGAAAAAATAGAGAAAATTAACATTATTATTCCAGAGAGAAAAATAATAATTAAAAAAATTTACATAATTATTAAATCATAATTCATCATATATGTGAAAAGTTAGTTAATTTTTATAATAACTATCTTAAAAACATATAAATGATGATTTATAATTAGATGATATTATAATATTATTTTAGTACCTTCTCCATACATAGTCTTTAATCTCTATTCCAGAACTTTTTATATGATATCCCTTCTTTGCAAAATCCTCCGTGAGTGTTTTCCTTCATTTTTGTTGTCTTCGTGTTCTTCATTTTAATTTCATGTATGTACACCCACACTTTGACCAAATATTCTCATCTTTCAAAGTGTTATTTACATAGTAAAATAAAATATATTGAAAATAATTTTGAAATTAAGTGTCAAGAATTATGACGGCCCTAGTTTAGATTTAAGAGAAAATATTTGTCTCAATCTAGCAGTGTAAGAATCGAATGAAGGATTGAGCCACTGTTCCAAGGTGATTTTCTCTTAGTTAAGAATATATAAATTTTTATAGTCACAATGGTATTAAAATTAAACTTTGTCATATTCATACTTCAATTTTTGTCATATAAAACTATATTAAAATAAACAAAATTAAGAACTAATTTTTTAATAGTATATATATATATATATATATATCATTTTTATGGTAGTGTAATTAGCTTCATTTGAAAGTTTAATAGTAAAAATATAAGAAAATTAATTTATTGAGAACACTTTCTCTAATATTCTCTTTCTAAATTCTAACATTCCTCTTATTTATTTGAGATTTAAAACTTAATTAGGCGTATTTTTGTAAATAAATTAAAAACTTGGGTGTTTTGAATAATCAATTGCATAGTGAGGTGATTGTTATAATATTAAATTTGTCAGAGATTAGGGTGTGGTTAATAATCATGTTCATGAGGGCATTATACTATTATTATACACTCGATCATATATATGTAAGGCTATAGTTAAGTACAGCTTCTGACCTAAATCTTACCAAAATCAGACAGGCGAAGAAGTTTCTTACTATCTTATCTTGAACGTAATTATATGATTGCTGTAGGCAACATTCAGCCAGCGAAAGCTGAAAATGAGCCGTTAAAACTTTAGAGGCTTTGTCTTGTGGCATCCACACGACTAGGTAAAACCCGCGTTGAGACGTAGTACAACCCTGACCAGCTAGAGAAATAAGATAATGAGATTGCAAAAGTTATTAATATTTTGGTTGAGTAAACTTGCAAGAGTAACCTTACCAAACAAATATTCTCAACTATTGTCCCGCATGACTAAAATAAGATTATAGTATATGCATGTTTTAGTTTTTGGAATATTTAATTTAACCAAGCAGTCAAATTAATTTGCCTAGCCTTTGGCTTTGTTCTGTCGCGTTGTTGGGATATATATATATATATATATATATATATCATAAAAAATATCACATCGAAGTCATAAAAAATGTCACATCAAAGCGTTATATGATGGGCCCTTCGAGAGGAAAATAGTTTACCAAACAATTGTAGACACTTTGACAAATGAGGACAAAGGAGGCAGCTGTCGTTGGATTCACAGAACATTGACGCGGGTTTTCACTTCGTTATCTTTGAATTCATTAAAATCGAATATCTCACCTATAACCCCCCATTTTTCCAATCCATCATAATCAAAATTCATAAATAAATATATGAATTAGTTACCATTGCCATAATACCTTTTTTAAAATGAGTTTGACTAATTTTTAGGATATTGATTAAAAAATTAAATAAAAAAATATCTATTATGAAGATGAGAGTATAAGAAAAATTATGAATAATATAATTTTATGTATCTCGATAAAATTGGTTTTCTTCTTAATTTTTCAATCAATGTATTAAGGGAGTTAACATTTACCTTTTAGAAATTCTTATAGTCGCCCATTAATTTTCCCATGCAATGACAACTTGTCCATATTCTACGTGGTAGGTTAGGCTACCTGCCGAGACAAATTGCCTTCAGACAAATTCAATAGAGAACCCTTCAAAGGGACCATTATAAATAGAGAACTTCCATTAACCGATAAACCACACCCTCTCAAGCAAACACAAACACTTGAAGTACTAAGGTAGTGTGTTTGAGCAAATTAACTATGGCTTCGTTTTGTTCTAGATTGACCATTTGTTTGGCTCTGTTTGTCCTCATACTGGGGAGTGCCAATGCACAACTTTCTACAAACTTCTACTACCATTCATGTCCAAACCTCTTCTCCTCTGTGAAATCCACAGTGCAATCTGCCATATCTAAGGAGACCCGCATGGGTGCTTCTCTCCTTCGCTTGTTCTTCCACGATTGCTTTGTCAATGTAATTTCTTTGCACCTTCTCCCACTTATATATAAATATGCTAAGCATACCTATAGCTCTTCTTTCTACCCCTTGCATGCATCATCTAATTTTGTTTGAAACAACACTTGTTCCTTTTATTATACACTTCATTTCTGATAAAATTTTGTCCTGTGCAACTTTTTTTAGTGTGTTAACTAGTTCTATAATGATACTATATATTAGTTAAGAAATGTTTAATACACTTAATAAACCATTTTAATTAAGTACTTTAACTGTTTAATGATATTATATTTTGAAGATAATAAATGTTTCTGCTTTTGTTTCTATATTAGTGTCTCATGTCATACATAATCATGCCATGTGAACGAACTCATTAAAAAAAATCCGTCTACTGTGAAGGACCTTCTTACTTCTTAGCTAGCTAAATATTAATGAGTAAACATTAACAAATGCAGGGATGTGATGCTTCAATCCTATTGGATGACACCTCAAGCTTCACCGGAGAGAAGAACGCAAACCCCAACAGGAACTCTGCTCGTGGATACGAGGTTATTGACAACATTAAATCAGCCGTGGAGAAAGTGTGTCCAGGAGTTGTTTCCTGCGCAGATATCCTTGCCATCGCTGCCAGAGACTCTGTTCAGATTGTAAGTGGTCAAAGAACCAACAAAAACACATTGAACTAAATCATTAAATTGTACATATCTAAATTAATTACCAACTTAGTACCACACATGCAATTAAAGTGTAACATTTTGTTGATTTTGATCAATATAGCTTGGAGGCCCTACATGGAATGTTAAACTTGGAAGAAGAGACGCTAGAACTGCTAGCCAATCTGCAGCTAACAATGGCATCCCTCCACCCACTTCAAACCTTAACCAACTCATCTCAAGATTTAGCGCCCTTGGACTTTCCACCAAGGACTTGGTCGCCTTGTCCGGTACAAAACATGCACATATCACATAATTTTCCAGTTAATTACATTTCAATCATACAGTAAAATTTCTTAATTAATTAGGAACATGAGAAACTTAATCACACGTTCTCTTGTTGAACATACTCTTGGTTGAAATTTACTGAAGATGACAAGTTTTTGTAGATTTCACGTTATATTTAATTATTTTTTTCTTTTAATTTTGTATTTTTCAATAAAATTAGAGAGAAAGTGTTAAAGAATATTGCATGGTTTAATTTTCCTTTCATTAGGTGGTCACACAATTGGACAAGCAAGGTGCACAAACTTCAGAGCCCGCATCTACAACGAGACCAACATAGACACCGCATTTGCAAGGACCAGGCAACAAAGCTGCCCTAGAACATCAGGATCAGGGGACAACAATCTGGCACCACTTGATCTTCAAACTCCAACCACCTTTGACAACTACTACTTCAAGAACCTCGTTCAGAAGAAGGGTCTCCTCCACTCTGATCAGCAACTGTTCAACGGTGGGTCCACCGACTCCATTGTGAGTGGCTACAGCACAAACCCGGGTTCCTTCTCCTCAGATTTCGCCGCCGCCATGATCAAGATGGGAGACATTAGTCCTCTCACTGGCTCCAATGGAGAAATCAGGAAGAATTGTAGAAGGATTAACTAATTTAATTGAGTCTTGAATATTAAGGGTCCTACACATACGCAAGCAATTTAATTGTGTATAATAAGTTGTTAAAACATGTTTTGATTGTATTTTGGATTTCGTGGTGGGTTTCCTAGTGCAGTTTCTGTGATCAATGCCGTCTACTGTAGTGTGTTCTACTTCGCTTTATTTTTGTTTCTTTTTTACTCTTCCTTGACTATATTGTAAGAAAAAAAAAATTCCTTTATCAAGCATTTATCAAGAACGGAGTTTACTTTTTAATTTTCCCTTCATGACATTCCATAAGAATTCAGTTTTGCTTTTGCTTCTAAATTACGTTCAAATCAGGGATGATAGTCGGTTAGGTAATATATACAGTACCCCTTGCATAGTCACGTTTGAAAAATATATTCATACTTAGTTCGGTAACAATTTAAATTATCATTCTCGTAATCATTAGCTACTTATACACTCATATCCATATCGGCTATTTGCTCTTGTCATAAGTCAATAAATTAATAAAAAAAATTACTTAAAATTTGTTACAACTAAATTAAAAATTTATTTATAAATAATTCAAGCATAATATTAAATCATTCGAACGTAAATAATATCTAAACATTAGAAACATAATCATCCTTAACAATCAATATTTTAATTCTTAAACTTTATTAAGTCTAACAATAAACTATAAGAACTAATTCTTAAACTTAGCAAGTCCAAAAAAAAGTTTTGACAAAAAAAACTCCATACTATCTTTTGTTTCATTTACTTCATGTGAGGGATATAATAATTATATAACATTTAATTTATTTAAAAAATAAAAAAGTTAATTTCTCTTTCTGCCACTCATAGTCTCTCCTCTCTCACGTACGTTTTGGTTTTCACCTTTGGGAGGCCTGAACTTGGATCAGAAGTCAGGTGAAGAGATCTGATGCGACGGTGGGGTAATGCATGGTGGTTGACAACAGGTGGATCAAGTTGCCAAAGAGGTGGAGAAGACGTAATTGCTACCGCCGTCAACGGAGGGAGGAGCAAAGATGTGTCGTATGTGAAAATTATGCACTTGAGATGCCGTTTGATTCCCTTGGAAAAAAATCCCTTGATGGTTGCAATGCAAATTAAAAATTGAAAAAAAAGAATTAATTGTTCAAATTAAAGATTTAGCATCAACAAAAACACTTAATTGTGCCCATGACTCCATGACCTGCGTAATTTGAGAAGGAAAGGAATTTTTTAGCTAGAGAGGAACGCATGAGAAGATGAGAGAGGAGAGAGAATCAGTGGAAGAGAGAGAAATTAACTTTTTGTTTTTAAAAAACTAAATATTGTATTACTATTATATCCTCAGCACAAATTAAATGAAACAAAAGAAAGTATTCGGTTTTTTGTTAAAAGATTTTTGGTGTTATTTGCTAACATACCCCCAACTCGAAATTAGATATAAATATGTTAACAAACCAAAATATATATATATATATATATATATATAAATATAAAAGATATTAGGTGTGAGTATGAGACGATTGAATACTATAATACTCAATATTGTTAATGAGATTTTTGAGTTAAATTCTTGAGATAAAAATTATTATTTTTATCAAATTTATTATAATACATGATTTAGAGATTTCTAATAGGGAAGTTGGATTCCTTTTTAATAACTTTAAAAAATTATTCTCATTTAAAAATATATATTTTTAATATCTCTTTCCAATTGATTGATAATATATATTTAAGTAGAATTTATCTTAGAACCTACAAAAATGACTTACCAATTTAAAGTGAGATTTACTACTATAGTAAAAATAAACAAATGCTTAATTATATCATATGTAACACCATAAAATTCATAAAAAGTGATCTAAAAATTTAAAATTGATTCTACCACTAAAAATATTTTTAGGCCAAAGTTATTCTTATTAAAATCTATGGATAAAAATTTAGTTTCAGTCCCATTTTTAATGAGTGGGTATTTACATTATATATTTGTGGATATTTTTGCGAGTCTTCATAAATTTGGATAGAATTATCATTTTGAGTGTATATTCCTTTTTTAACTTATGATTTTCTTATTAAAAAATATGTTTCTGAAACTTTTTCAGTTTTTTCTTTTTATTTTCTGACAAAATGCTAATAATTTGTTTGAAATTGGTACAGCATGAATTTTCAATTTTATTAGTTGATGTGTTTAGAAATATGTTTTATAACCCACGATTCACATTCAAGAAAATCCTAAAAGCTATAAACAGTAGCATCTACTTGATGTGAAAAATAAGGTCTCTGATATATCTCACACACGCTATAAATTATTCCAGTGTTCTCTTTTTTTGGTATTATTTTGGTTCAGGAAGTAGCCCACCACAAATGGGCCATAAAGAAAAGAGGAACTCTCCGAAAACTTTGTAGTTTAGATTATTTTGGAACCTTAATCTACTTGGACAAATAAATTTAAAACACCCTATTTAATGATGTAGGTCAGGTCTGTTTTAGTTTATTAATTTCTTCTTTTTACATTTCAGTCCCTTTTGCATTTAAGGGTTTTCTCTTGCATTTAAGTTTTTTTTTTTCATTTCAACTAATTATTCTCTTCTATATTATATGAAGTTTAAAATTTAGACACAAGTATTAAGAAATGTAATTAATATTTTGAATCTCATAAAAAATATCATGTAACTCCCTAAATCCATTATCTTTATAATTAATTACTTAGTAACATCTACTACTTCCACTCCACTTCCATGGGAAAACTAATTAATGCTTCATTGATTTTGTAAAATGAAAACTAATTTAGTACTAGTCCATTCCTTTTTATTTGTCGTTGTTTTGTAGAAACAAAAAAGATACAATAAATTTCTTGATTCTATTAAAATAGTTGTGTGGTTTCCTATTTTACTCCATTTTTTCTCATTCTAAAACAAATGTATTTGTAAATTAATTAAATATTAAGAGACAAAATAAGAATATAATTAATAAAATATAATTAAAATGATCTTGAACTTTACAAACGACGAATAAATAAAAATATATATTTTTTCAAAATCCAACATTTAAAAAGTAAAGAAGGGGGTATAAATGTTTTTTTTACACTAAAAGATCATATAAAGCTTCATTAATTTTACATTTAAATATTTATTATTTAGTATTGATGGTACCTTTAAAAGAGGTCCCGTGTGGAGAACTAAATATCTCCTCTAGTTATTCTTTCTTTCACATGCACTTCTCTTATTTATTTATTTTCTTTCATTTCTCTCCTTATAATCAATAAAAGGGGTCAAAGCATATAACTTCACTTCAACTTTAGATACTCCATCTCAAAAAATGGGTGGTATAGGTGGCCATCTTCCTCTAATGGTTATGATAGGTTTGCAAATTCATTATGCAGCACTTAACGTCTTCACAAGAGCCGTTCTTCTAGACAGGTTGAGTACAATAGTCTTTGTACTGTACAGACACGGCATAGCCACTTTGGCTTGGCACATATGTTACTCTCTCCTAAGAGGTAATATTTAGAGACCACTTTTCACTTGTTCCTCTCTTTAGCATTCTCTCATCCTTATTTAATCTCTCACATAATCACATACATGTTTGCTTTTCATAACAGGAGACAATCAATAAAGAGTTCATTGGGATTCAGAAGCTTCTCTTTGATGTTTGTGACTGCTCTTGCTGGGTACAATTTGCCATAATCGATCACTTGTAACATAACATGCTGTTGCTTTTGTACTCAAAAAAGTTAAAAACTTGCCCTAAGATTTTTTTTTCCCTTGCAGAATCACAGTAAATCAGAATGCATATTTTAGAGGTTTATATTATGCATCTTCAAGTGCAGCTACCGCAATGAGTAATCTGACACCTGCATTAACGTTTGTAATTGCAACAATTGTAGGGTAATGGCTCCAAGTACATACATGTAGTCTGCAAATATGACAAAAAATAAAATTAAAAATCATGAATTACTTAAGATAGAATAGAGTATAATTAACAGTATGTCAGTATCACAGTAAATCATAATTTTTGCTGATATTTGTTTTTCTTGGCGTGGAATTGAATGAGTTAGATACTAGGGACTCTTTTTTGCGTGAGTGAAGCCTTAACCATGACTTGGGTCAAATAACAGAAGCTGTTACGCATTGACTTCCTTTCTTCTATGCATCTCACTAGAAATGGAGGTGAGTATTATTGGCTTCTGGGTTGTGTATTGCTATTAGCAAGTAGATTTTTTGGGCATGTTGGATGATCCTGCAGGTAAATAAAAACCAGAGTTTTCTATTTTACGATCATATATCATTTTCTATTTTATCACATTTCTATCACATCATTCATCATTTTCCATAAAAACCAGAGTATTCTTGGATGATTCTTTTGTCCATCAGTACTGGAAATTGATCTGACTCAACTTCAACATAACAGGTACCAATTGCTCCATGCCGTCCTGACCATTTATTATCAACCTTTTGGATGTGTCTCTTTGCAACAATATAATCAGCCATATTTGCATTGCTCTCTGGGCCGGATCTTCAAGCAAGGACTTTACATTCACCTCTACAATTTTCTTGTTCTTTATATGCAGTAAGTCAGAAGCCACTCAGCAACAGTTCAATTGGTAGTTATTTGTTGTGTAGTACATTATTGACATTGTTTATTAGTGAAATTCTGTGGTACTCTGGGAAATTTAAGGATTTTGCGAGAAGTTATTGAGATTTTGTTTTTGGTCCTTCTTTCTCCGTCTTCTTTTGTGTGTCTCTAAACTCATTTAACTATTGGTTTAAAAGTAACTGTGCCAAAATCATTAATTTTAACTTATAATTACGGTGGACATCTCTATTCTAGTTTACATCTAAAAAGAGACAGAGAGAAACAAGTGTTAATATTATAGTTATAATAGGTAATATCATGTGAATATGTAATAAGATAAAAGATATAAAGAAAAATAATAAGTGGTAATAAGTTACTTATTTATTATTGGATTTATCTACTAGTGATCCTAATTAATTTGGGTTAAAGGTATTGTTGATGTTGATGTTGTTAATCAGTTACTTAATTTAGAGAGATAAAGAGTTCAAATTTTATTATTCTTTATTATTTTATGAAATGGGGAACTGGAATAGCGGTTAGCTTCTTTGCCCAATCCTGGTGCATCTTAGAAAGAGGTCCCCCGTATTGTGCAATGTTCAACCCTTTATCAACAGTCATCACTGCTTTGATAAGTGGAACATTCCTACAGGAAGAGGCATACGTTGGAAGGTAATACACTGCTATTATTTTTCTCCCATTTACATTACACTTTGTTAATATGAAGAAACTCAAACTCAAACGATACTATACTATATATATGTTTGGCCTAATCAAATTCACAATTCATTTTTAGTCTGATAGGCGCTGTTGGAGTTATTGCGGGTTTATATATTGTGCTTTGGGGTAAAGCCAAAGAATCTGCTGAGATTAAACAAGGGGCACCGATGTACTTGGTAGAGGGAAGAAAAAAAAAAGATAAAAATAGAAAAAAAAGTTTTGAAAAATGAAAAATAGAAGAGAAATAAAATTGAATATTGAGTGGTTTAATCGAAGAAAAACAAGTAATAAATAAAATGAAAACAAAATAATAAAGTTATAAAAATACTATATTATCCTTTTTATAGTATATAAAGACAAATCTGACAAGGTTATAAGAATAAAGTACTTGTTTTTTCTGATATAAACTTGGACATGTAAAAATATATTTAAAATTATTTCTAAACTCAAAATCAAATTTTCAAACACAAACCAAACAAGCCATCACTGCACAATCACTTGAACCAAACCGTGAGACATTAATCCATCGTTCCAAACTCCATAGCACCAAACAAAGCGTAAAAGTATTTATAATATAGAAACATAGAAACACTATTTATTGTTGAACTAAAACTAGACCTTGTCCTCTCTATGGATGATTTAAAGAAAAGAATGAAATTGATATTATTTTATTTCTCTTTATAAATAATAGAAAGTGATTTATGTGACTAATTTATAATATCTTTTTAGTAATTTTAAGAAGTATGTTCTTTATTTGTATTTTTTACAAATTATATATTTATTATGTTTTGTGGTTATTTATACATAATATATGTATATTATATGCATTGTTAAATTTGAGATTTAACTCACTTAAATTTTTACTATCAAAGTTTGCCAGCTTGATAAGAGTCAACCTTAAGCACCTCATATACAAATAATAATAATACATTTTAATTATATAAAAATTAAAACTAGTGAAATAGAATAAACCCATTCCATTCTGTTTTATCTACTTTCGAGCTACCTGGTCATAATGTGGTTTTGAAATTTGAAACAGAGGGATCCTAAGTTAATTAATATTTTTTCTTGGGGTCAACTGAGTAAAAATGATTCTGCGTCAGCTTGTGAGGATTTGATAGTCCATAAGACTAGTCATAGTTAGAATTGGGCCACTTTAGCCCAAATAACTCGGGCTTCGATATTAACTTGCAGACTTTCTGGACAAGAAGGAGAAGTCTAGTACAAAGACGACAATAAGAAAGTGAAAAAAAAAATGTAAAAGAAAATGAAAGGAAAGTGTATTTAGCAAGGCTTTACTTTCTGTATGTTTGCATTGTTGTTAGGATGAATTCTACTATTCTACTATTCTAGATATGAATCTTTTAATGCTAGTCATCTTCTCAAATCTTAGAAGAGAGAAAATGAATTTATTTTATTAATGTATAATATTTATCATAAAATAATTAAGAATATTTTCATACAATAATTAATATAAAAGACAACTTAAAAAGTTTAAAAAAGGACAAAATTATTCATAAATAATAAAATTATGTTTGGACGTATACCATAATTTGTACAGAAGTGAAGAAAGTTAATTTTTTGTTGAGTCAAACAATAACTTGCAAACATGCAACTTGTAGCTTAATTTATACTTATTTATATAAGAATTAGTGTGATACTGACGTTGGAAAACTCTTGGAGGATATGGATCCTCTCCGGCAGGCTGTGTTTTCGGCTCTCTCCAACCAGCCTATTCTAACCCTTAGATTTATATTAGACGGATAGGATTAAAAATTTGAGTTATACCCAAAAGACTAGGTAATTTTGAGACTGATATACTCTTTCGTACCGGCTACTTTCCTATTAACTTATGTGTATATATAAATTATATATATTAATAAATATTTATTTTTATAATTAAATTTATCGTAAATAAATATTATTTAAATATAAATTATGATATAATTGAAATTTATAATAAATATTTTAAACATGTAAATAATATTATTTACAATAAATAATAAATAATCTATATTGTGATATAACATTTTTTTTAAGTATTAACTAATTATTTTTAAAATATTGAAATTATTAAAATTATTAAAAGTCAACTTAAAAATAAAGATGAAAATTCAAATTAAAAGAGTTAAACAATTAAAAAAGTTAAGTATATAGATAAATGTAAAAGGAAAATAGTTTAAGATATATAGTCAAGAATTATTTTCTAAAATAATTTTAAATCAAATTAAAATTTTCAACAACTTATTTTTTTCAATTTATCTTTATCAGCTTCAATTCTAATCGAATTTCAATATTTTTTAAAATAATTTTCAGCAATTAAAAATAATATTGTAGTATAATATTAATCATTTATCTTAAATTTATAATATAATTTATATGTTTTAAAATGTTTATTTATTAAAATTTAATTATAAAAGTTTAACATAATATTATTGATGAATCATGAATAACCTCAAATACTAATAAATATATACGGAAAAGTTGTCCATGTATAGAAGTAGTCCTGCCCCTACCACAGTAATAATTGGATAATTGTCTTTTAAATGTGACTATACAATTTTTAATTTGATCCATTTATATAAATCGAACGATTTAAAATAACGCAGGAGATAGCTGGAGACACTTGGTGCAGGAGAGAATGCGCTTCCACTAATGTCTCTGTACTCCTAAGTCCTATGCATGCATGCACGTTCTATGTAAAGTTATCTATATACATATCTCTCCACAAATTACCCTTTAAACATTAAGAATAAGTATAATCTGTAGAGTGTATAGACTATATGACCTAGTTTCAAATGCACAAGCCTATGTACTTTTGATTTCTTCTCTGTATTCATTGATCTGCTAAACCATCCCAATCTTCATCCAAAATAAATATTATACGGAAAAGGATATCACTCTTTCACGATTCAGACCATTTGCATCCTTTACGTAATAAAAATCAAATCAAGAATTATTTTCTTTGACTTTATGTTGCACAAGAATTTATTTTGATCAATTCTCTATTATGTGATTGCCCATGCAATCTTGTGGCTATAGATATTATAATACTCACATTAACGTAGCTACATAATATACTTGTTACATTTTATAATTAATTGAAAATTTAAAAAATTCGAATACATTTTAATTGAATGAATTAATTCTATTTATACTCCCTCTTTATACTTAAGTTAGCGTGCCATATTGAGTTTTGTTATTTGAGTAAATTTATTTATACTTTTAATCAATGCTTTAATTTCTTCAAAAAAAATAAATGCTTTAATTATTTATTAGTTTCTTATAATTTAATAGTAGTAGATTTTCATCATTAATGTTAGATTTATATTAGCTTTTATTGTTTTTATTTCTCAAACAAACACTTGTTTTTTTGTGAAATTGTCAAACAAACACATTACAAGAAGTTATATTCAAGTTAACTAAAATGTAGATAATGAATTTGGGCACAAAAATACCCGAGTATTAAAGTTGTTACTAGTATAAATTTAAGTATGAATTTGTGCATAAATACCCGAGTATCAAAGTTTTTACTAATACAAATATAAGTATGAATATGTGCATTTTTTTTTTCTTCTAAATACGAATATGGTAATGAATATTATAATATCCTATTATAGATCTTATTCATTATTAATTATTGTTACTTATAGAATTGCCAATATATATGGATCAAGTTCAGTGATGAATAGCCCAATATATGATGTTGGGGTGATCGAGTTGTAAAAAATTAAAACTTGAGCTTAATTCAGTCTAATCGAGCTTAATCTTAAGATTGGCTATCTCAAGTAGTCTAAATACATTAGGGGGCGTATATTTTAAGATATGATATTGTATTTTCAGAAATTATATTTTTAAGAATACTATTAATAGGAACGTTATTTCAGAGAATATTTAAGAAATTGTTTAGCTAAATTTTAATACTTCTAGTAATATTTTTGAAATTTTAAATAATTAAAATAAAAATAAGAGTTAAAATGAAAGTTAAATGAGTTAGGAAAATAACTTCCCATATTTCCATGGGATTACAACTTATTTACCCTTCACCATTAGAATAAGAATACAAATAAAGAAAATCATGTTGTAACCTTGGAATGAGCACTACCTAAAAATATAGTTTTTAAAACTCTTAACAAACATGAAAATATTCTGAAGCCCATATTTTAGAATAAGAACACACTGATAATAAACTAAAATTAACAAACACACTTATAATAAAGCATTTTTAAGCGCAATAAAAATGTCTGTGTCTTTACTTGTAAAAAACATGTTACTACTATTTCATTTATGAAACATGCTATAAATGTTCAAGTCATAAATTGTTCATGCATTATTTATACGTTCTAAATTTAAGTGAAATTTAAAATAGAAATGTTATTTTCTTTTACAGTATAGAAATGTTATTATTAAATAATAGTGAATTAAATATATTAAAAATTATGAAATTAAATTTATTTTGTTTTAATAATGAATAATGAATATTTTATTTTATGAAGTAAAAATAAATCAATAAATTGAAATTAAGAATAAAATGGTGGAAAAAATCCAGTTTCTTCTCTTAACAAACTATAATTTGTAAAAAGTCGTTTTTTTATCTATTAACAAAGTGATGTAGCTAGTTAAGCTTTGAAATTCAAAATTGGAACTAAGCAAAAGTATATGAAAGGGGAAACAAATTATAAAACAAAACTGATCAATTGTGCACTATTTTGTTTTTATTCATGTTTGCTTCTACTTGCGTCCTAACATATATTGATTGGTAATAGTGATCAAAGGTGCGCAATGATGAGGAGATTAAGACCAAAACTCAAGATAATTAGGTGTTCTTGCTGGATTAGAGGTTGTTAGAGTAATTGGTTTTTTTAATTTTTCTTAGACATATTTTGTGGGATTTGATGTTGAGACTGCTTTATGTTTTCTTTGTTATTTGCGATAGGATAGCTCTCTTACTTTGAATGTGATGCAAATACTAAAAATGGTATAATTAGTAGCTCAAGTTGATAATGAAATGTAATGTTTAATTGCAAGTTAACTTTCAAACTATTATATGGTCACTATTCTATAGTAACTAATATAAAAGGAACATTAACAAACTAATAATCATACATATTAACAATCCCCAACGAATCAGACACACAAACAATGAACACGAATGAAGAAAACATTGAAGAAACACACGAACAATAGAGTTGTGTCTGAAACAACATGAACAATAATGAAAATGAATGTCAACAACAGAATACAAAGTAGTGAGGAACATCAACAAATGACCACGACCACGGGAGAAAATGAAGAATTTGTAATCAACGTCATTTTGTTATCAAGGTAGTCGATAATTTTGTACATGAGCGTCAAGATTTCATATGACCACGACCGTGAATAATTAACCATGGTCGTAGTCAGTCAACGAATATGGATTTGGAAGTAGGATTGGATGAGAGGTTTTTCCTAATGGAAAATGAAAATTTTCCTATCGTTGAAGGCATTGGTGGAGGGCAGTTTATTTCTAAATCAGAGAATGACAGATACAGTGGAATTGGGAATCACATGGCCAATACTTTGTACGTTCTGCTAATTAACAAAGTTTTAATGGTTGCAAATGTGACTGGTAATCAAACAGTTGTGTGGAAGAATTTATGGAACAAATTGTTACCTTAAAAGTGATTGTCTTCGTATAGAAAGCAGTGCAAAACAGAATTGCTACTAAAGATAATCTTTTGAGGAAAGGAGTGCTTAGAAATGAAAAGGCATGCTATGAGTGCAAATCTGAGATTGAATCATTATAGCATGAGTTTTTTAGTTGTGGTAAATTTGTCCAGGTTTGAAAAGAATGCTTTTGATGGTTAGGATTTATTACAGTTTAGCACAATGACCTAAAGTTGAATACGGAGCAATTTCAAAGGGATACAGGAAAAATACTAGTTGGGGAGAAACAAGAGCGTGTTAAATGAGGAGCAGTTTAATGGGCTAAATATTTTGGAGTATGTGCAGTTAGTATGGAAATGACTGGGATATCGTAAAGCAAGTTTTGTTTACTCTTTGTCGTCATGGATTTCTAATACATTGCCGTGCAATGATCGTGATATGAAGTTGTGATATACTTATTTGACTTTGGTGGGAATCTTGCTGCTATAGAGGCTCGGTGAAGGCAATTCAAGCGGTGCAGGCAGAACTGAAAATATATTCTGGAGTGGCCAGTGGGAGGCTTTTGTTAGCGGGATTCATCATGACAGAGTAGTCTTTTTTTTTTTTTTTCATATTTTTTTGTCTTTGTCCAACAAAGTATTTGGTTTTTTTTTTTTTACCTTTGATTAACTCAATCTCAAAAGTTAGTTTATAAAATGAGAATTGTTATTTAACTCCAAAGTAGTACTTTTAAATTTAGTGCATAGATAATATGTTGGATGGTTCTATAATGAATTTAAAATAATATTATTTTAAAATATGAATTTAGATCTAATTTAACTCTAAAATTTAGTTCATAAGATAAAGATTATCCTCCAGTTATATATTCTATCTTGACACTATCCCAAATCGATATGAGATTTAAGTTTTTCTCAATACATTTTTTTTTAATGTTTCTCAGTTATTCTTGGAGCGTGAAGCCTAGGATCTCAAATTGAATAAGAAAAATATTAGATAAACACAGAATAAGCACATCACCTGCAAATAGTGGATGGAAAAGAATAAACACTCTGAATAAGTACATGAATATAAACACAAAGATAATAAGTTGAATATGAAAGGATAATTACAGTTGAATGATTTCAATAATGCAATAATCTTTATTAATTACCTTAATTAAAAATTATGAATATACTACTAAAAACTATCTTTATTAAGTATTTAATTCAGAATATATATTGATCGTAATTGGTTGTAATTACCTTAAAAAATAGTCTTGATTAATATTTAAGGAAATATAATAGTCTTAATTATTTCAATCGTATTGCAATTCTGATATATACAATTAATATCAAAATTATTTAATGTTTAATATTAAAAAATTTAAATTGTGATCTTTATTTATATCTTTTTGTGATGGATCAAAATAATTAAAAAAAATTATATACATATATAGGCTAAAAAGATATATGCTTAGCTAAAATTTATTTTAAAAAATCAAAAAGCATGAAATAACTTAATATAATATATAATTTTAAAAATCAAATATAATCACAACTTTAAACCTATTCATATATAATCGAAGCACACTACCTTCTTTTTAATAATCATTTTAAACCTTTTTCTTATTTGTTATGAATTTTTAATAATATTTGTGTGTTTAGAAATTTTAATTGACATTTCCAATTATGTGTATATTACTATTATAATCTTAGTATTTCGGTTTAATATTAAATTATATATATATATGATGAGATGATATTAAAAGGAAAAGTTAAGATCTAAATCAAGCTTTTATACAGTGGACTGGAAAATCTGGTCGCCCAATCAGCATTGATAAAATAAAAATAATATTATTTAGTCTAGATATCATGTTGGCAATAGCAGGAGTTGAGTGAGATCCAAGTATGCATGCTCACTGAATAGCTTAATCTTGGAATCCCCTCTCTCACACATGCATAGATTATGAATTCGAGAACACATAAATAAACGATGAAGCGAAACCTTACTCAATCCAGGATCAAACCCAGCTAACAATTAATGCATCTCATTAAATTAACTATATTATAATGGACGACATCAATCATGAATTTCAATGAGGCCAAAAAATACCTCAGTTAAGGTTTTGAAATGGTAAAAGAAGGATCACAAATTCCTTCAAATTAATACGAGTAGTGATGATTGGGCTATGCCAACACAAGGAAGATGCCACGAGTTGAAGCAATCATGACATGGGACCAATACATGTCACATCTATATATATTATACGGGTTCTAAGTTTTAAATTAAATTAGATTCAAAAGCAATAATACGTACATGTGTGGTTTTGCGCATCATGCAGAAAAAGAAAGTTCTAAAATATATAAGTGCAAGTCTTTTTCTTTATATTTCTTGCTTATACGACTAAGACTTCCTCTTCGCGCCCTTTTGGACTAACTGAAATCCTCACGCCAAGGAAACTCACTCTTTAGAAATTAAATAGCTGGCAATGGAGTATGACCATCCAACAAATACGTAACCAAATATCTGCTTTATTTTCACCTATTAGCTACCCTTTTGCTTTTCTAATTATTATTTTTATATATGTGTTTTCGACTTAAATTGCATTGCTTCATACTCTCTGCCTCTGCTTATATGCTCTCAAATTACACTCATAAAATAAGCACAAAAAGATACCATATGCAATTTCTAGAGGATTAATGAAACATGCAGCATGGACATGGGACATAATATAAACAGATATGAGAAATATTGGGTCATCCTTTCTAATACACTCTTTTGAATACATTTTCTTTTATTTGTTAAAATTTATTAAAAATCACAAAATTTATTAAGTTCCACGTCTTATTTAATGACTCCTTCTTCCGATTTTATAGTTTTTAATATATTTTAACCAATTAAAAAATGTATATAGAGGAGTAGAAATGTATTAAAAAGTGTGCTATTAGCCCTCCTCAAAATAATATATGTGTCAATATAGGATTGTTTATTTCTCTATTAAGTGATGCGGTTCAGTACAAAGCAGGAAAAGGAAAAGGTCATTTAATTAAGGATTGTATATATAAGTTAAGAAAATGTACCAAAAAAATATGGTTTTTATGTTATTTATGTATAAAAAGATGGTATCACTATTTTTATTTTATTCTCTTCTAAATATAAAAAAAATAATTTTGTTAGTTTAACCATTTTTAATGCAAAATATGAAATAAAAAATGACAATTTTATATTTTTAATAAAATAAAATATAAAAAAAATTCTAAAACTAATTGTGATATATTAACATGTTATGTTGCTTGGGATCAATATTAGGTCCCTTTATTTCAGTGCTAATTATAAAATCAATCAATTCCATCATAGTGAGGGAAATTAAAGAAATTAAATCATAATGTGTCGGCGTGTGTGCAATTAACATATTTTGATAGTATACCATGTGAGCAATTAATTTGAACTATCAAGTTCAACCAACATTTAAAGAAACTGAAGATGAGAGATCCATTACCGATGATGAGTCACATCATATATTCCAAAGCCATAAAACATAAGAATGTCTTAACATTGGTGGCTCCCTCAGCTAATCAAATGTTTTATGCGGTGAATGTAAGAATCTGACATTAAATTGCTCATTCATCCTTTTTCTTATCCTAGGTGTATGTATCTTGATATGAGTTCTTTGCTACTTTGATATAGGTTAAAATCTTAAGAATTTCCTCCATCAACCATCCACAAGGTAATTATAACGAAATTCATGAAAAGAAAAGAAAAACAATAATAATAATATCTACAGTAGAATACTCAATTCTCAATCAAGTTAGCAATATAATATAGTTTTGACTGTATAATACAAATGATAGATAACTTGACGTAAAATATGCTTCCCAATTTCCATATTTATAAACGAAATTTCTCAGAAGTTAAGTCTGACTCAACAAGGTGAAGATCACAAGCATACCTTTTGTCTCCCGCAACTTCAGACAGCAAACTCAGATACTTCAGTGGCACAGATTAACATGTCTAAGAAATGTTATGGTCACGAACGACAGTCATCACGTGCAAAATTAATTTTACCAACAATACCAGTGATTCCCTCCTCCCACCCTTAATTTGCTATGTTTCCCATACCAAATTGATCAAATATCATCAATGGAATATAAAACCAAGTTTCTTTTCCCCCTTTATTGTCTTTTGCTTCATAAAATAATGAAGGGAAAATTAATTGGCATAAGTATATATCAAGTTGGCATATTAATTAGCTTGAAAAGGTGTAGAAGAAATAAAAGTTTAACCAACCATATAAAAACGGGAAGTTTTGGGCATATTAATCATATGGATTAAGATAATAATAATAATAAAAAAAAAAAAAAGCATACAGCCGGGGCATAACAACATTCAGTATCAATACTCTCCTTTTCTTTACTTTATTTCACCTTGATGCATCTTAAGAGAGAAATAAATGGAATACTTGTTTTTAGGCTGCAAATTTATCCAAAATAGGAGATATTATCACTTGAAATTGTGGTATAAGTGGTGGGATCCCTCAGTTGGATGTACATGGAAGGAGGGGAAGAAGTTAGAGGAAGAGGAAGAGGAAGAGAAGGAGGAGGAGGAGGAGGTGGTGGTGGTGGCGCTGGAGCAGCAATTGAAACAGCCCCAGATGAAGGGAGCATTGCAACATGAGAGGAGGGTATCATGTTAGCTTCCCTGAGTTTGTATTTAAGTATTTCACCTCTCACTGCATTAAGTTCAGCTTGTAAAGATTGAACTTGCTGTTGCAAAGCAGAAATTGCACCCATGCATCCATACACAGGATCTCTTAGCCTCACATTAGCCTCATATACTAGACTATTTGCTGCATCAGCTCTTTGACACTCTGGTACTTCCTACAATATATTGTACTACGATTAAAATCTATAATAAGTGGAATACACATGTATATGATATGATTAATTAGATAACTAGCTAGCCAGTGTTATTTATGTGTACAGTGTGTGTGTGTGTGTGTGTGTTCATATACCATGAGCATCTTTGAGACGTTGCTGGCACCAAAAACTTTGTGGACAGAAGCAAACTTTTGGGGCTCATGGGGAGAGAAATATGGAGAAAAGGGACATTCTTGGGCACATCTTCTTCTCAACAACTTACATGCTGCACAAGGGGTGATAGTATTTAGGGTTCCTGGAGGGCCTAACATGTGTCTTCTTCCCATTTGAGATGAAACATCTCCTTCCCTCTTGATCTTCTTCCCTATCTCATCAAATCTCTCCCTATAGTAAGCATGAAGATACTTAGCAGGCCTCATTCACAACTAACAAATTAATTATCAAATATCATTTTTTTCTATCAAGGGATATGATATGACACGCTTAATTTGAACTTCGATCAACATAAAAATTTAGAAAATTGAGGAGTAAAAACATTATATTGTCTTGAACCATCCTCTGTGTTATTTGAAAAATAATATTTGACATAATTGAAGAAGTTTCAACCTAGCTGGCTGGGAAGGAATATATATAAAACATGTTGAGCATTGTATAATATGAAGATATCTGAGAGTTCTGAGATGGAGTGTGTGTTACCTTTGTCTGGACATTCAGGCATGCCCTCTGATTATGAAGTAGGAGACACTTAGGGAGAGAATAGAGAGAGGTGCTAGCTAGAGAGTCCACAAGTGAAGAAGAAAGGAAAATAGGGGTAGAAAATGAGTGTGCTTAAAAGGCAAGGTATACACAAGGACAAATAGTCCAGCTATATTTAATTTGAAATTAAAAGGAAAAAAAAAAACAAAGGGGTTATTTTATATTGAGAGAGAAATAGAAAGCAAGTCGAGTGAAAGAGTGATATATATATATATATATATAGAAGCTTGTTGTTTTGGTTTGTTGCTAATGTTTAAACCTCTCTGGTTTATGTACGAGGATTTCAGGAATTATAGAACACTACTAGGAAAGCTGAATAGCTTATTAATTCTTCTCAGGAAAAAAAAAAATAGTTCATGGACAGGAAAAGATTGAGAAGAATATTTTGTTTATGTTGTATAAATGCCAGCTCAATGACTGCTTACTCACGTGTGAGTTCTTAAATGTGTTTGACTTTCTTAATCAACTTTCTGATTCAATTGCCTCCATGCATGTGGTTCTTGCTTCTTACTGAGGGCAGGTCTACCGAAGTGGCAGTCTTTTTATGCTCGCTTATATATAATATTATTATCAATAATTTGAGTATGTTTGTGTTAATATCATCTTATTGACTGGGGCATAAATAACTTCATTTATAGATTTTTATTCAAGTGATTAGCCATAATTAAACAAACATTAAACCAGTTGCAGTTACCACAATTTAAAATGTTCGTATCTCATGTCAAATTTAAAATAGGCCATATTGAGATCGGAATATGCTATATAGTTGGTCTTCTTTTGAAGAAAAATCTGTATTATTATTATACAGTACATCCGATCACTGTGTAGAAACCGCAAGCTGACCCTTAACATGACAGTGCAGACTCTATCACTCACCTCATTATAGTAGTCCTCAACAACTACACCTCTTCATATATATTCTTATTAATGAGGATATATACTATATAAAATATATAAATTTCTACTGATCTTTTGTTTATTAATTTTATAGCTAGTTGTAAGTCGAAAAAGTTCAAGTTCCTGGCCTTCTTTAATTTGCTGTGTGCTTATTAAGTTGGGAAAATGTTTGAGAAAAAAAAGTTCCTTCTTTAATATAGCTAGCCCTCACTCACACTTTAATATAGCTACATTCAGTATGAAGAAATTAATTAAGGGCAAACTTTAAAGGAAACATATAGAGCAACTGTCATCAGATTTATTATTAACACACTTATTCATTCTTTACTTTCATGATATCATGAAATTGCTTCCAAACTTTTAAGCCAGCTGAAAACGATTCCTACTTAATTAATACAATGTCACTGCAATAAGGAAAAAGATTGGACAACTTTCAAGATAAGTTGATAATCTTCAGAGGAAAATGACTTTTGTCAATTGTCTGTGATGGATAATTTGATTGATAGAGGTTCTGATGATATGGGACATTTCACCCAAGCTCTCATATGGGGAAAATCATTTTCGAATTTAAGAATCTAACACAGTTGCTTGATTTCAACAACTATAATTTTGCATTTTAATTGCTTGTGGATGACTAAGACAGTTAACTGCTTAACTATATTTGTCCTTCACCCAAATGACGTGTACATTTTCCCTTGAACCACACCTTAACTTGATAAAAAGAAACCAAAAACTCACCTTTCAATAGCATACATATGATGTTAAAGTCTAGAATCATTTAACTTGACATAATCATGTGAGATAGAAGAACAACTTATTAGTCCACCTAGACGTAATTAATATTGTACTTTATCATAGAAAGGAACCTAAGTTAGATTACGCAGAGATTAATTAGTACAAATCAAGTTGGCACTGATCAATGACTGTCACTCAACATATATAAATCTTTATAATTTGTTTGAATGAGACCATGTTATTAGCTAGGATTACCACTAAGGCAATTGAGGCTATTCTTTTATTGAGGGGGTGCTAGCTTGGATTTTGAGAAGTGTTCTATCAAAGTGGGTGGTGAAAGAGAGGAGTGTATTTGGGAGGGGTGGAATAATATATTAAATTACGTAAAAGGGAATGCTTAGAGTCTAAGGGAGTGGCACCATCCATTCTTGTTTGACCCGTATTTTGAGGCTTACAATTCGCCCCGTTGTCTTCTCTCCTCACCGCCAACCTAACTTACAATACTAAAAAACTTAATCCTCATTCTGTATATATGACTGCACCAAAACCCAGAACCCCACTATTTCTACACCATTCAGGTTGGCCAACTCGTGCATTGGTTCGGCTACTCACACAGATTCTCTCTACTTAATGCTACTTAAAAATAAAAATGGATCATTTTCTTTCTCTAATATTTCATAAGCAACAAGCCAACCTAGAACATTCGTTTTAAAATTCAAAACTTAAAAAAGGGTCAATAACACATATATGAAAGTCTTGTCAAAGGAATACTGGCCATGACCCTGAAAGTGTTATTTCTAGTGTCACTATCAAGACCTTGAATCTGAGGACATTGTACAATTGCCTTCTTTCTCTCCCTCTCTTTTTGCCTGAGTAGACGATTGAGGGTTGGTAAGCGAATTTCTTCATGCCTCAAGTTTTCTTGGTTTTTCCCCCCGAAGTTTGAAGAAAATCACGCGTGTAACTTGAATACACGAAGTTAAGGATAGACCATCTATATATAATATAAGTTAATATTTTTGGTTTCAGAACTTTTTCAAGTTTTTATTTTTAGTTTTTAAACAAAATTTTGACTAACGTTAGTTCATGATATTTTGGTCCCTCATCCTTTGTAGTATCTGTGTTTAATGTAATCATTAAGTGTGATGTGATATTGATTTTAATATTATTTTATTATATTTTGTGGCATATATTTTTTTAGATCAACTTTTAATTAAGTATTAAATGATTTATGATGGTTAAAAATGGTCAGAATTGCTTTATTTTAATGTAAATGAATTTTTAGGTTTAATTTTTATTCTACGTGACTATTAATATCATTAGCAATTAAATTTAAATTCTATTATATCAAGTTGAAAATTGTAGAAGAAGAAGAAAATGATTGAGTGGGTCAATATATGAGTATTTAAAATATGGTTAATATTTCATCTTGTTCTCCTTCCATTCAAGTTCTGAGAAATCAACAATTGATTGTGTGTGCAAATTCTCATGGAAATGATAATCTTATTAATTAACTACTTGCACAATTTGATACACTTGTCAAAAACATAACAACTCTACAGTGCAAGTACTAGGAAAGAAAGATAAGTAGAATGATTTATCAAATCCTATGCAACTAGCTTAGTGAAAGGCATTAAATACACCAATGTTCCAAAATATGAAGAACAAAACTAAAGAGATATAACAGACTATAACAGACATATATTCCAACTATAAATGGCTCAGGAGAAATAGTATAAAAAGAAATTACATACTGAAGTAATATTTCAGAGCTTTAAATGCATTAAATTCTTTGTGAATATTTGTAACTTAGTTGAACATTCTCTGAGCATATAGATTATTAGAAGTTTTTATCTATAACCTAATATAATAGTCTTGTGATTTTTCTTATAAGCATTTCTTAGTGATTTGCATAAAGTCTAAAGAGACTTGGTGATTAAAGAAAGAATACTTTTTATTTCCTAAAGAGACAAGGACTGAAGGATAATTGTGTGCAAGCCTGAAAAAAAGGTGAATATTATGATACTTTTACAAGTTGATTTTGTAAGTTGAGTTAAGCTCAAACTCACATTGTAGCATGTTATCAAAGTCTATCTTAAATTTATGGGTGGACCACATATCACACCAAAAAAGGTGAATTGAAGTCTTACATTGTAACATGTAACTCTCTACAAAAAGAGGTGTATTAAATCTCACATTAGTTAAAAATAGTATCAAGATAGAGTGTATAAGTAGAGAATAATATAATCTTCACCGTACATATTGATTTTGTAGGGC
The DNA here is from genome assembly GCA_007407185.1 of Glycine tomentella. Lineage (NCBI taxonomy): Eukaryota > Viridiplantae > Streptophyta > Magnoliopsida > Fabales > Fabaceae > Glycine > Glycine tomentella. The sequence goes on from PYAF01000301.1 coordinate 1,206,091, forward strand.
TGAGTTAAACACAAACCTAGATTATAACATCAAGAAAATATTTGAAAGAAAAAAAAAAAGAAATACAATTTCAACCCCACTTCTTATATTTTCAGATAATTTACACCTTTTTTTAACTTCAAGTTCATGCCTTAATGCACTACATAGGTTGTAATGGCCTATCTAAATTAAAGTTCTTTTGAAACAAAGTTCCCAACTCCCCACTTATAGTTTAGCATATGCTTTGGCATTGAAGGTAAAAACCCTTGAACTTAGGAAAAGGATTCTCATTACTTTCAACCTTATTCTTTAAATTCTCATTGTTGTACTCATTGTCAGATAGGCTCATATCTCTAAAATGAGGCTACAAAATGATTATCAATAAAGAAAAATATTATTAAAATGATAACCATCAAAATAAAGAGAAAAGAGAAAACAACAGTAAATTACTTTTCTTACCTTTATATTTAATTAAAAACATAAAAATATATACTTAAACTTATTTTTCGTCCTTAATAAAAAAATTGTTTGGTTTTTATCCCTAATTTTTTTTCGTCTCTAAAATCCTATCAAATCACTTTATTTCACTTTTAAAAGCATTATCTAAACAAATTTAGGGACTAAAAACAAAATAAGAGATTTAATAGGACACAAAAAGTTAAAAAAAATATTATGAATAAAAAAATTCAAAAAATTATCGGACCAAAAATATATATCATCAAGTGAACCAAAAAGCTAAATCTTCTTGACAGCATGGCAAACCAGAACCGGCAGAGGCAGAGGCGGAGGCTTCGGGCCTTCTACAAGCTCTAAATGTTGAAGTACAAGTGTAAGTTAAAGTCCCACATCGGATAGAAATAGACAAGTTGAACACCAAATAAGTGAGGAGAAGACTCATAAACATGAGCCTTTAAGGTTTTGGGCTAAGGTGTGGTGTTTAATTCACTTATATGGTTATTCAAGTATAAATCTCTCCAATATTTATTCCTCTCGATTTCCCAACAATTGGTATCAGAGCCTATGGTTCGACTTGGTGACCGGCTCGGACAAGTAAGAAGGTGTTTGTGGATCCATAGACTTGGAGATCCATTGTATTGAAAGTCTTCCTAGCGCATGAGTAGGTCAGACAGCGAGTCCCGCAAGTGTTGCGGTGGTACAAGTTTATTGGAGCATAAGCTCTAATGGCCACTACTTGTGAATTGTGACTTCCGCTTCCGCTCGAGGGGGAAGCTACCATGTGGAAGAGACTCACACTTGAAAGTGAGATTGTTGAAGTACAAGTGTGAGTTAAAGTCTCACATCGAATAGAAATAGATAAATTGAATACCAAATAAGTGAGGACAAGACTCATAAACCCCAAACCTTTAGGATTTGGGATTTCCCAACACTAAATTGGTTAAAGGATTCCACTCTCGGTAAAGGATTCCACTCTCGGCAACAGTGTTTGAAATTGATTGCAAAATAGTAGCTGATGGTCTCCAACATTCAGCTTATGGCCATTCCGATTTACAAGCTCTTTTGAATAAATGTAATCATTCACTTTCTCTTTTCCCAAACTTAGTTGTGAGTTTGATTAAGAGACAAGTCAATTTTATCACTCATATATTAGCTAGGACGTCAATTTTATATAGTAACTCTCATATCTTCTATAATATTTCTCATTATATTTCTGCTCTTATTTTGAATGAAATGTTATAAGTTTCTTTCTCTGAAAAAAGAAGTGGAATGTATGACCATGCATGACGCGAGTTTCATATTAGTCATTGTACAACTTGAAGTCTCGAATGAAGCTAGATGAATAGCGGATTGGTTACTCAAAGCATGTTTAATTTTGATATGACTATAATATTATACCCACAATCGAATAAAAAAACATACCTCACAATAAATGGGCTATTACATTTTTTGGCCCAATGAAATAGCCTTGATACTTTTTGGCCCAAACAAAACATCTTGGATGAAATGGAAATGAAGATTATACTATTTGATTCCAGAAGTTAGTTCTTTTTTTCGTTATCTTTTAATCATTTGTGGTCAATAATGCAAAGAGATATAAATTTAAGTTTTAAATAATATATATGTATATACAGTTTTATTTTTTATTTTCAAAATTATGTGTTGGAAGTACAACTTAACTAATAAAATATGGTTTTAATCATGTGTGACTTGCACAGTTTGTAAGTTTAGCAGCCTAATTTCTTCAGTTAGAAGTATACAATATAGAAAATAAAATAAACACGGCTCCTCTTGTATAATTTACCCTCTTCATGACCTATGCTCTATCAAAGTCCAAAAAAAAAAAAAAAACGGACCTATGCTCTATGCCTCTATCCCTGACCTGAATGTAAGTCCCCAAAATAGACAGAACATACTAGAATAATACAGTATACATGGACCAAATAGCTTACTACAAGACAATTTGTGATAGCTAGTTTAGCTAAAGCTATTGGACTTATTGTGTGAATTGTTTTTGACTAATTGGACCACTTCCATTGTTAGAAATTGTATCAGTGTGACCGTCTCACCACATGTGAGCCGCACCAGTAGTGTACTAGCCATCATTGAATTGATCCAGCAAGATACAGAGGGAAGTCTGAAGGTACTAGACAATGATGCCAAGGACTTAGAGCATGGTTGTTTAGACATTTTCAACGGACTTTGTATCATTCTAAGGCATAAAATGCAAAAGCAATAATTTTATTACTTCTGCATTTTATTCATTGGAAACAGTGAAAATTAGTTGCAACGTTTAAACAAACATACTCTTTACATATTTGTCTCCAAAAATAAACTTAACTAAAGAGTTGAGGTTGACGTCCAGTTCTAGGGATATGATCTTGGTGGAGCTAAATTTGACCCCAGCAATGTCTACTTTGAATTTAAATTTTATTCAGAAGATCATAAAGTTCATTTCTATATATAAATTCAGTTTCTAAACTCTTACGATTTAACTCAATTATATATTTTGTACACAATTCAATATATAGTAAATTATATTAAGAATATTCAATTGAAGTACCAGTTTTAATCAATGATAGTAAAAAAACTGTATATATATATATATATATATATATATATATATATATACACACTCATCCGCACCTGAATTACGTGTGATTATTACAATAAAAGTAAATTATGATCCTAAGAAAACTTTTAACTCCTGCAAATTGTCACTAATGACTTTACCTGACTCCAACTAGGCATGGCAACAGGACGATTTTTGTTTATACCGCCCCCACCTCTCAACCTCGCCCCCGTTCCCAAAAATCGATGGGGACCAGAAATTTGCTCCTACCCCCGCCGCAGACGGAGGTCGATTTTTCCCGTCCCGTCCCGCCCCCAAATTGAATGTAGAAGAAAGCGAGATCGATGGAGAAAGGCGCGACGTAGATGGCGACGAAGTCGACAACAAGGGCGAAGAAGAAAGCGCCCGTGGAGAGGATGGCGCCAAACCAGTGCAGTAGTGGCCAGAGCGGAGGGCGACGAGGGCACACGAGTGGTGTAGCGTGATTAACAACGCACAGCAACACGAGTGGTGGACAAAGATACGACTGCGGACCAAGCTGCAACGTTGGCTGCCAAGGGCGAGGCAAGACAGATACCTACATTACCAAAACCGCCCCCGTCCTCGAATTTTTCATACTTGGAAAAATCAAAACTGAACCTAAACCCGAACCCGATCAACTCGATTTTTTCCCATCAAAATCAGGGCAGATGTGGACGACGGGTGAAGTTGCCATGCCTAACTCCCAACTCAAGGGCTAATTCCATAATAACTCCACATGTGATGATTCCTGAACAAATAAAGAAAGACAAAACTTCCTGGTAAAACCAGATAACGTGTTCAACCAGATTAGTCAAGAAATGGCTGGTTCAACTTTCATCCAATCCGACTAAGGGGATCTTAATTTAATAACGACTGTTTACTTTTCAAAGACTTCAACGAGGAAACATAGATGAGTAGAGTTCACTGGAGGTTAAGACAATAATTGAGACATGTACGTTTCAAATCAAAAACACAAACACTGCCGAATAATCAATGATGGTCGCTTTACAAGAAATACTGTTTTTTCTATTTCTAATAAAAGAGAAAAATAGAAGAAAGAATAGGATGATTAGCCTCAAAATAAGGCCAGAAAACAATTAAGGAGGAGAGACAAGAGGGGTACACAAAGAATGAGAAAATAACAATGGGTCGAGGAACCAAAAATAAAAAAACTAATTCCCAGACGCATGTACAAAAATTTCAAACCGATATTGAACACAGATCGTCAAAAACTTGTCTGATGTTAGGCCTCTCATTTACAGGGAGAATACACCTGAGAGATATTGCAAGCAGTTCATCCATCTCTTTGGAGGATTCTTCCCCACCTGCAATGTCTCTGTCAATACAGTCCATTACCCTTCCTTCTCGCTCGCACAGCCTAACCCAATCTGTAAGATCAACAGCTCCTGATTGCCCTGATATGATATCACCTGCACTTTTTCTTGTTAACAATTCCATTAGGATCACACCAAGTGCATAGACGTCAGCCTTAAAGGATGGAACTGGTTTGGATGCAGTAGCAAGTTCTGGAGCACGGTATCCAAGTGCTCCGAGATTTAGTATCTGCTCTGCAATTCCAGCCGGCGTCATCAGCCGGTGCAGACTGTAGTCAGTAAGACGAGCATTGAAATCAGGGCCTGCTAACACTATATTTGTTGGCTTTAGATTTCCATGCGGAAGTCCTCGATCATGAAGGTATAGAAGACATCGAGCAACATCAACAGCAACTCTTATTCTCTGGCTGAATGATAATGGGGAGTACCTCCGGGGTGTGCTCTCTGTGCAAACAGATACATTGATATTACACTCAACTAACAAAAAGCACATATCATCATGTCAAAACACTCCTGCCTAGAGAATTCAATAGCTTTAAACATGTTTTATGTGAACTGTTGGCAAAGTGTACCTTAAGGATACTGTGACAAAAAAATACCCCCAACATTTAGACAGACACAACAGCCCCTGAAGGCTGAAACTCTACAATACACCTCAAAATAGGCATGCAACTCGTACAACAGCAAGAGTTTCAAACACACTATCCAAGATGAGCCATTGTCTGCCAGCTATTGGGAGAAGGCCAGTAAAATTGAGTGGCAGATAGCAAAGATGACATCATCCAGCTATTTAACTTTTTATCTCAAATAAAAATCCATGCAATGGTTTGTATACACAATTCTGGCCACCACAAGTTCACTACAACCCCCCCCCCCCCA
>PYAF01000301.1:1211431-1221890 GCA_007407185.1 Glycine tomentella
GGATGCTTAGGTGTACGGAAAGAACAAAGCTTAGGTGCTCTTGATGTTCTCTAATTAAAATTAGAGGTTTCACCACTATAATCAATCCAACCAGTAAGGGCAACCTTTATTGCAAGTATTACCGAGGTAAAAGTCCAATTTTGTTGATTAGAAATCAATATTAAAAGCCCCAAAGGTACTACACCCAAGTTTTGTCCATAAGGAAATTCTAATTTCTAAAAGGAAAACCATGTTCCCAATCAAAGGTATGGCACAATGATACAATGACCATAGGGCATAAAAAATGCAGGAAATGAAAAATATATATATATATATATATAAAGGCACATGATTGAAAATGTAGGGGATGGAAGTGAGATATGTTGACAGATAGGTTAACTATTACCATAGAGATGAAGAGCCAAGTTGTCCCCATGTATATAGTCAGCTAAAAGAAGCCTCTCTTGTTCCCTAGGCCCCCAATAGTATGCTAGTAATGGGACAATGTTTGGATGCCTCATAGAACCAATCCTTTTAACTTCTCTAGCAAATTCCTTTTTATGTTTGACCAATCCCACCCGTAACCATTTTACAGTCAACATATGACCACTGTCCAGAGTTGCTTTGTATAAAGTTCCATGGCTACTTCTGCCAAGAACTTCAGCTGGAGCTCGAGATAATTCCTCTGCAGTGAATGCTAGGGAAGAATCTAGGAAAAACAGTTCCCCAGCCAACCGATCTGGTGAGTAAACATCCAACATCACTGGCTTTTCACAAGCCTCTATAAAACGGGGTGAGGACGACAATGGGGAACCAGGAGAAGACTTCCTTCCAGATGAAGTGGGAGGGTTATCCATCAAATTAGGATTTACAGATGCTGAACTAGTAGCCACCATTCCCTGAGTTAAGCCATGCTCAGAAATTTCAGTTATAAACTCTGACTGTCCACCAGAGAGTGACCTTGAATTGGAAGTCAAAAGGTGATCATTTGAAAAGCTCAATGAAGATGTTGGGGGTTGAACGTTTGTATTGAACTTGAAGAGAGAAGACCTCGAAAGTCCTCCTAACTTGACATCTCTTCTAGTATTTTGACCAGTGAACTCACTTCTTCCATGAAATTCTTTTAACTGTGTTCGATGATAAACCAATAAAACAAAAGCAATCATAATTGCAGCACCCACTGAGGCAAGAATAATTGCTATCCTGATATTACCCTTTGAACTATGATGTCTACCCTTATCTGGAATGTTATCAGGCACCGAAGAAGTCTCGGGAGAATCATTTGGTAACATTAGCTTTGCATTTCCAGGGTGAAAGGATGAAGGAGAGAAATGCCGCAAGTTTTCAGGAACACGACCAGATAGATCATTATTGGACACATTAAATGCAGTTAAGCTGGATGGAAGCTTATCAGGAATATTCCCAGTAAATTTGTTGTTAGACAAATCAAGGTACTCCAAATAAAAAAGTTTGTTCAATTCATTTGGCAGCTGTCCAGAAAAGCCATTCCTTGCCAGATTCAGCAGTTTGAGCCCACCCATCCTACCTATTTCAGAAGGCAAGACACCTTCTAAGGAGTTATTAGATACATCAAGATATTCCATTGGTTGATAAGGAGGCATAAGTAGTAATTCACTTGCTCCTGAACCTTGAAGCAGAAGTGGCCCTGTAAATTGATTTCCAGAAAGATTAAGTCTTGTCACTGACGATGAAGTAACTAAACCTCGTGGAATGGATCCCTTAAGTTCATTTAAACTTAAGTCAACGGTAGACAGTTTAGAATAGGTTCCTAAAATAGAAGGCAGGGATCCTGACAGCTTGTTTGAACTCAGATCAATGACCTCCAATGGGGCTTCCCAGTTCTGTATAACAGAAATGTCACCAGATAACATATTCCTGCTCAAGTCAATGACTGTACATCTTCTCAAAGAAGTTGGCAAGGAGCCTGATAAACTATTGGATGAAAGATTCAAAAAATTTAAAGTTGTAGAGTTGATTACACCGATTGAGCCTGTACATAAGCAAAGAAATTTAAATTAATTAACAAAGTACTGAGTTTACTGTCTTATTTCTCTCAAATTCTTAATAAAAAACCATGATGAATGATAATTTATTAACTTAACTAAAAGAGACTCAAGAAAAATCGCTTGACAACTGTGAAACCAAATTGGTATATTCACTTGAAACAAGTAAATTCAATTGCAAAATGCAAAACAGAAGCATTAAATGATATAGTGCGTAGAATACAGCCACTAAAAGCCAAGAGTAAACGTTATAAATTCGGAAAGTTACAACACACCAATTCTACAGCCATAGGTCATCACTGCGCTAGAAAATATGATAAACAAATGAGCCAAATACCAGGCATCATAAGATGCAGAGAAGCCAAACTAATACTGCCTGACTGGAGATAAGAAAGACCATCCATAAAGAATGTATCATAAGAAGAAATTTATTAAAGTTAAACACCATTCCTTTCCCCTCCTATTCTCTCTCTTTCTGCCCCCATCTCCTACCCGACCACCCTTCTCCTCCCCCTTCTATCACCCCATTCACAAACACATGTTGATTTTAGTTGCATACATCATGGTTTCCATTCAAGCACACGCAAAACAGAATCTATGAACTTTCATTAAAACAACTTCCACAGCCAGTAAACTTTTTGGCAGCATAACAATATTCTGAAGATCAAAAAGGTCCCTGGTTTTCCGGCATGAACCTTTCTCATCTCTAACAATACAACACTGCATGTGAATGCACAGAAACACACAATCAAAAGCACTCAAGCAACTTTTACCTTCCCTATATCTAACATTATAAAACTGCATGTGCATGCACACAAATACACAACCAAATGCGCGCGCGCGCACACACGCAACTTTTACCTTTCCTGATTTCCATTTAGGTTCAAGCAGTAACAGGACAGAATGTAATTAAATTTTATATCAAATTAATAAAATTTCAACAATCACATTCCCCATAACCAGAGCTTTAAACAGTGGCAATTCTGCCCCCACAAAACTTGAAAGAGATAAAAAGGGATCAATTCTCCAAGAGTTACCAGTAAACCCATTGAAGCTAAGATCCAATTCTTCCAGTGGCACTGAAGTCTGCAACAGCTCCTCCGGCACGGACCCAAACAACTGGTTCCGGGGAAGCCTGAGAACGCGAAGCGCGGGCAAGGAGCCAAAAGAAGGAAGCTGCCCAGTGATGGAGTTATCACTCAAGTCCAAAACCTGCAAATTACGAAACAGGCCAATGGAGGAGTTTGTAAAGAAACGACCGTTCAAATTGTTGCAACTCAGGTTAAGAAAATGCACGGTGTTCGCCAGGCCGGAAACATTCTCAACGGCGAGGGAGAGGCCGCCAAAGAACCGGTTGAGGCTCAAATCCACGCGCTCCACGTTCCGGAGCGTGGAGAGCACGTCCCCAATTTCGGCCCAGAGTTGGTTTGCATGCAAATCGAGAACACGCAGCTGCTGGAGGTTGCTGAGGCCGCTTGGGAAGCCGCCCTTGAAGTTGTTGTTGGACAAATTGAGGTAATTGAGGCCCCACAGGTCGTTGATCCGCGCCGGGATGGGACCGTAGAACTTGTTCTGCGAAAGATCCAAATGCTGGAGTGACGAAAGTGACCCTAGGGACGGCGGTAGGCGGCCGGTGAAGTCGTTGCCGGAGAGCGAGAGGTTTCTGAGCATCTTGAGGTCGAGGAGCGTGTGGAACTTGAGCTCGCCGCCGAGGTTGAGGCGGTCGAGGACGATTCCAGTGACGTTGCCGGACTCCTCGTCGCAGACCACGCCCTGCCAGGAGGAAGGACACGTGGCGGTGGACTCGGCGACGGTGGTGGGGGCCCATGAGTCTAGAAGCTTCTCCGGATCTCGGGTTATGCCTTTCTTGAATTCGAGGAGAGATCGGAGCTCCGGGAGGGAGGAGGAGGAAGAAACAGTGAAGAGAGTGAGAAAGAGAAGAGACAGCAAAAACAACTTGGGTGGGGAATTCATCGGAGTCAATGTGGTCGGAAACAGAAACAGAGACAGAGACAGAGACACCTTAATGATTATTCATCTAAAGAGAGAGAGAGAGAGAGAGAGAGAGAAAAGAGGGAACCCTAGGGGGAGGAGGTTAACATCAACATTAACATAAACATTGGAGGGAGAGAGAGAGAGAGAGTGTGTGTGTGCAGTATAGTAGTAGGGTTTGGTTTTAATTTATAATTATTATATATTAGATAGAGAAAGGAGAATGGGAGGGGGTCAGGTGGAGAGTGTTGGTTGGTGGGGGCGAGGGAGTAACTACAGTCTGTAAAGGACAACCCCTTCGTCCTCTCCTCTCCCCAATTTCATACACTTTTAGCTGTTCGACTCTGCTGTGGTATATTGCTAGTATTTCTAGCTACTACGATTACACAGACTTCTCTCTCATTCGCACATGCATCTAACGCCGTCACCGTCTGTCTGGCCTTAATAATTTAATTTGTTTTCTTTGTATCTGTGCGTGGCTTGTGCCTAGGTTTTTCGTCTTTTTCCCAAGTCAGAGAGTGAGTGGTTGTGTCGCCATCACCAGGCTGCCACTACTAATCATCGTAAAATAAAACAAAACCGCCTAACTTCTGCGCCTCTCTCTCTCATCATGCCACCGGCTGCTTACTTACTTACAGCTTTTGCCAATCCACCAAAATCCTTTCCTTCTTTATCTATTTTCTAGTCATTTTTATTGAAAATATAAGCAACTTTGATTGCTCTTTAAAAGGCAATTCAATTAAATGAATTTTTTAATAGTATAGAACATCGGAAGCTCTTTTGATTTCTTTTTATTATAAGAAACTTTTTTTAATGAAAAAACATTAATCATTCATCATTGGTTAATGCCTTTCGATTAGTTATTAACAAAACTTACAAAACAATAATTATTATTTTTATACTGTTTAATTACCAAGGTCCTGTACAGATAATGACAGATTGTTAAAAAAAATCCTTTATGTTCTTAATTAACTATAAATTATCATATATAATATTTATTTTAATTTAACCAATAATTTTAAAGTTAAATTTTACATATGTAACTATGTTAATACTCAAAGAAAAAGTAATTACTGTTCATAGAAATATACATGTGATCTTCATAAAAAAAATATATCATATATAATAAATTTTGTTGAATTTTATAAAATTTATTTTAAAAGTCATATTAAAACATTTTCAATCAATATTATAAAAAAATTTACATTAATAATACTCTATTAAACTCTTAAATTACTGTTGAAAAATACCAGTCAAAAAACTTAAACATATTAATGTAAATATTAAAAATGCCAAGATCATGAACATTATCACGAAGTTCGCTCCTTGTATAATCGTATAATCACATTTGTGGTAAACTATTGGAAATATTTATTAGGATTATGCCTTTCTATAGAAAATGCCAAAACAAAAGGATTAAAAGGGCAAACAATTAAGTTAAATATAGATTTGACGGGAAGAAAATAAACAAAAAGAAACGGCGTTAAGTAGAAGATATGGGATAGATTATGCTAGAGTGGACAACGAGTAAGAAAATAAGAGGATGTCTGGTCTGGTAAAGGGGAAAGAGTGGGAGGGTGCAAATAGAATGATGCACCCACTACACTACACCTCAACACCTATTCCTATTTTCCATTGTTAAATGAGACATGGGATGGGGTTTCCATCTTCTACCATTGATTTGAATGATCAATCATCTCATTCTCCCTAAACGGATCCTAAAATTCATTGCCAATATACTCTCTCCTATTCATTGCTACCACTTTTTCTTAATAAAGAAAATGACAGTGACATATCTTTGAGTACAAGTATTTTAAGATAGTAGTTTATTAAACAATATTAATTAGTTATCAACATTTCTAGTTCTAAATAATGAGTTAAACAGGTTTTGAATTCAAGTCTCAAATACATAAATAAATAAATAAAATATTGAGAAAAATTACCTTCATAAAAAAAAATTCAATTCAAGTTTTATGAATCTAAAAACAGTAAAAGAATTTTCCCTCCATAATTACATTTTTATGAAACTAAATCATATTTTCTTTTCTAATAAAGTCATTTAACTTTTTATATGTGTCATAAATATTCATGTTAAATCAAATAAAAATTAATTTATTTCTTAATTTTTTATTCAAATAAAAATAAATTATTTCCATAATTTTATTCATTAGTATTTAAATTTATTCAATCAACATTAAATAAATAAAATATTTATAAATCATCATTGAAATTTTATTAATTATAAAAAGATAGATTTTAAAAGTTTCAACCAATAAAAAAATAGTGTGTTAAAGTATGTGTTCCTAATACTCTTCGACTTCTAACCAAACAAATTAAAGCTCAAACACACTAGGTTTGATCTTGAGGATAGTGAGTGTGAGCTAAGAGAAAACTAACAAAGTTTCTCTTTACTAAAACTCACAAAATATGACAAGGTTTAATTGTTTCAAAGCATGTGGAGGGTCCTAGACGCTTATGCTTTGAAGGGTCTCATGGTGTCTCTTCTTGTTGCCGTCACCCACCTCCTTTGGATGCCCTACACACTTGTGCTTCTAGCCTTCTTACCTCAACATCATCTTCATTGTCTCATCCCACAGGTTTCACCACTCAAATCACCTATCCAAACTAGAATCTCTACCATAACTTGAATCATCGCTCACACTGATTGCTTTAAAATCATAGATGATCAAAATTAAAATTTAATTAGTGGTCTCACATGAATACTTAAAAATTTATGTACCTTTATTTTTTAATCCTGATCATTCAAATATGATTAATTATCCATATTTACAATTTTCATCTATTGTGATAAAAAGATATTTCACTTAATATGTTCTCTATGTATAGGGGGTGTATCAATTAAAAATTATTCTTGTTTTGAGAAATGATGACTATAAATATTGACACAAAATCATGCATAAATAGTAAAGATTAAAAATTAATTAATGGTCACATAACCACGTAAAAAAGTCATGTGCATTTATCTTTTAATGTTAACCATTTAAATATAATATAATATTTCAAATTTATAGTTATCATTTTTTACCATAAAAAGAGTTATCACTTTATGCATTCCTTGTATATATATTATGAGTGAGAAATGGGAATTATAAATCTTAATTATATAATTATACAGGACTCATCATCCAGTGAGGGGAGTGTATCAATCCAAACCTTTACATTGTGTGATTTTATAATTTTGACTTTTGAAACTATTTATGGACTTCTTAAATTTTATTATGAGTTCTTTATTTTATCTTATGTTTTTCTTCTTTTTTATTTTCATATGATTTTATTAAAAGACTTTAGTTTAATTCTTAATAATAAAAAAAAAACTTTTTAATCAGACTTTACTTATTCTGAGGTCAACTTTGTCCAACACTCACTTCTAAATTGTCAAGAGTTGCATGCATTCATCGCTCTTCAGCTATAACTAGACCTTAGAATGACTTACAATATTAAGATGACTCTTTGCAATTTTTTTAATTTGATTCAATCAATCAGACAAAACTGTCTTAATTAGTTTTGTTTAGGTTATAAGAATATCTTAATAAAAAAAATAATCAATCAGACAAACCCTCCATGATTTCTTTCTGAATAACCTTACCTTTTGCCTACGATTAAACTTGTCATTAACAAGGAATGACATTCACAGCATTTGACTCTCATACTAGCTGGCTAGTTCAGTCTCCTAAGGAAAATTACAGTAAAGAACAAATGATGAGTGAATAATTTTTATCAAAATATCCTTATTTTATGGAATGGTCTAACTGACCCAAGTAGAAATAGGATTAAATAACCTTGGTCCAATAAAATTAAAACAAATATAGTATGAGTTAGACCACTTTTTAATTAAGTTTTTTTTTACACAAATCTTTGATTAATTATATAATCTTCTTATTATTTTTTACTAATTAATATTTCTTCCCCCTTCAAGAAAAAACTAATTGCATATATACCTTTTTCCAAATATATATACCCTCTTTCCATCACCTTCACAACACTCAAAGCAAAGTAGGGATTTAGTGTTGACTACTCAAAGCAATGCAATTAGTGTAGTAATTTTTATTGATAGGCCAAAAAAGATACTTTTATTAAAAAAGGAATTGTTTTAAGAGGTAACAATCCTGAGAAGGAAAACAAAAGTTTACAGAGAGAGATTACAAAAAAAAAAAACAAAAAAAAAACAGATGCATACCGACCAAAGAATGACATACATAAGGCACCAACATCCTGGCATAAGTAGCAGCAAACCCTTCCATGAACAAATGCTCCACCAACTGAATCCCCCAGTGATACGTTAATAAGGGGTAAAGTCCCAACAAAAACGTTTTCTCTCCTTACTGGGTAGCAACGGTTATTATTTATTTTAGATCTTCGCAGAGAACGAAAATAAGATATAACCAAAGATAAAGCACCCAACCAATTGAAAAGAAACTGACACCAGCGACGGTTGTTTTCATCCTTGTCGATCGGTGTCTTTTGTAAGGTGTTCGTTCGGTCATGGCTATAATTTGATCGTGTGGTTTGCCTATAAAAGATGGACCAAGATGCAATACCAGCATAAAATTATGTTATTTCTCACATTAACGATTCAATGAGGTATGGAAGAAGAGAAAATCGTTTTTGTTATCGACATTCTCCATATCAGACGGCAAAATACATATGGTGTAGAAATTATTCAAAAACAAAAAATCTTTTTGGTTTAAATGTAATTTTGGTTTCTCAATTTTGTTTTTTTTTTTTTTTTGTAATTTTGATTTTTTTGAAATTGAGATATTTAATTTTTTATTTTAGAAAATATATAATTTTAGTCCTTTTATTACAAAATAGAGATATTTAGTTCTTCTATTTTAAATAAATTACGATTTTAGTCTTTTTATTTTAAAAAATTTACAATTTTTATCAAATTCTCAATTTTTCTAAGTTTTATTTATTTTCATTTGATTCAATTAAACTTAAATCTAACATATTCATTTAAGGTACCATAAAAAAATAATTTAATTAATTATAAAATAAGAAATAAAAGAAATAAAACATATGCAAAATTAAAGATTAAATTAAAATTATAGATTTTCTAAAATACCATAATAAAAAATGAGGATTTCTAAAATATGAGGATTAAATGTTTGTATTTTGAAATAGAAGGATTAAAATTATAGATCTTTTAAAATTGAAGAATCAAATACCTCAACTTTAAAATAGAATGATGAAAATTACAGATAAAATAAAATAGAGAAAAATTTAAGTCAAAATCCTAAATTTGAAAAGTGGACAAAATTTAAAATTAGTAAAAAAAATAATGATACAAATATACAATTATTCAAAATTTAGTGTAAAAAAAAATAAACAAGTGGATCTAACTTTTAATACATTGGTTTTAATTATATTGGATCACATAGAATGGGATTGTTTAATCCCATTTTTAGTTGGGGTTAACTAGAGAAATTTTTATTTTATTTTAATTTTAAACAAATTGCATGGCAATAACCTTGTAATACTAGATTGACGCAAATTTGGTGTTGTTTGTGATCAAAACTTAAGTTCCATGTTGCTATACCAGCCAGCAAAAATTGGGCATAAAGAGTCAGAGACGTTCAAATATGAATGAAGGCCTTAAGTTCCATTGTTTGTGATAACTCATTTCTCGGCCTACATTGGCATTTTTTTTTATTTATTAAAAGTTTAGATAAGTTTTGATTCAAGAATCTCATTAGCATCATAATATGCTTTAAGGTTTAATGAGTGTTTATAAAAAAATTTAAAAATTATTTATACCAATAAAGGTTTTATATTAACAATAAATATTAAACTCACTTTCTTATAAGATTTGAGTATGTTACTTACCAATTGAACTAACACTTATTAATTTTCCAGTTGACATTTCAAGATATACAATTACACATAGATATGCATTTAATTTCTAATCACATTTTCTTAATTTTTCCTGAGCTCTTAGAATTTTTCACTAATTAATAAATAGAATACCTTTTTTTTTTACAGAAATAAATAGAATACCTACTATTATATTTTTAAGGGTAAAATGTGTTTTAAATTTTTTATTTTTAT
Source organism: Glycine tomentella (assembly GCA_007407185.1). Taxonomy (NCBI): domain Eukaryota; kingdom Viridiplantae; phylum Streptophyta; class Magnoliopsida; order Fabales; family Fabaceae; genus Glycine; species Glycine tomentella. The sequence goes on from PYAF01000301.1 coordinate 1,221,496, forward strand.
TTTATAATTTTTGTTAATTTTTTTATACAGAAAGCAAGATATCCTCATTAAGTCACAAGACTAATCTTCCCAAGCATAAAAATTATTTTACCTTTATATTTTTTTAAAGAAAAACTAAAACTCTTTAATTTTTAACAATTTTTCTCCAAATGTATTTTACTAGCTTCTCATTTTAAGGAAAAGAAAAATATATAAAAAAAAATTATCCAACAAGAAGATCTAGTTTAGTTGGTTAAAAAACATGAATTATTATAAATCTTCTAGTATCTATTTTCAATTCTTGTAAGAATAATCTCTAGTAAAAAAAATGTCCATTTCCTAATGATAAAAAAAAAGGATGAAACACTGCCTTAATTAAAAAACATACTTATATTTTCCTTAATTTCTTTATATAT
>PYAF01000301.1:1221990-1248590 GCA_007407185.1 Glycine tomentella
TTTTGTTGCTTAAAAAAATAGGATTAATTATATAATCAATCTCTTGATTATAATTAAAAGTTTAATTAAATTTTTCAATTATTACAAATTTTGTTTAGGTTCTCTAAGAATATCTTTAGTGATAGATCTCATATTTAGATCTTAAACCATTTTTTGGTAGACTCTATAGTACCACATATGATTAAAGATTTCTTAATATTTTTTTAATTTTTTCTTTAATAATAAATCTCATTATTTTAAGATCTCAAAGAAACAAAAAATTATTCATTTTTAAATAATGTACAAATTTTATACAAAAATTCATTATTCAATTTTAATCTCTCCACCTCCTTTATTAAAATATTTAATAAAAATTAAATTTTAAATTCAAAATCTTTACTCAATCCCCAAAAATATTAAAAATACTACTATCATATCATTCGGGTCTAATTAAACTTGACCATATTAACTTTCCCTTGTACACGTCACCCTTTCCAAACACCTACACTCAGCATCGCAATATTGTGGTGTGCTTCACCGTCTTCAGTCGCAACCCAATTGTACAGAACACCGGCAACGCTGGCACAGACCATGAAACCACAGAGGATTTCATTGCCTTCAGATGAATCGACCATGGTGGCAAAGGAAAAGTAAGGTTAAGAGGAGTGCGGAGAAGAAGGCAGCATAGTGGGGCTTGAAGTTGAAGATGTGTTTCTATTTGGAGAGGGAGGAGGGGTGATTCTTTGCGACGCGGTGTTGTGTTGCAGTTCACTGAGATAGTGAGATGCCTACTTTCTTTTCCGATCTGAACCTCTAATGGTGCATCGTCAAAACTATGAGACTCTCCAAACCAACATTGCTTCTCTTCCTGGTTTTCATCTTCACTACTGTTCAAGGGCAAGCAGTTACCCACGAACGAGTTGTTGGTTCTGAGAGTGTTGTGAGTTTTGAATTGATATTTCTATTTGGGTGTTTTATAATCTCTGAATGTGGTATTAAGCTTGTGCATTCTTTTCTCAAAATAAGAAACCAAACTAGTTTATGTGGTTCAATGTTTATAGCGTAATAACTGGGGTTATTGTGTTATGCAGAGAAGATCAGGTGGCTGTGAAAAACAAGGCTTTGAGTACAAGGAAGGAAATGGTGGGTTGGAAGACAGTTTTGGAGAATGAAGACTATATCTACACCAACAACTCTTTGCCTTAGATCATACACTTTGCTTTATATATTGTTTATACTATGAACTCATTCCTCGTTAATTTCTTTCCTGAATGTTTTTTTATCAGTAAATGTTAAATGTTAGTTTTGTTAGCCCAAGAATCACCCGGTGATCTTTTTCTTCTTTCCTTCCTTCTTAATCACCCATCAAACTTTATATCTCCTTTCTTGGATGGTTTATTGTAGTTGTACTAGTTGTAATCGTTCATGCTTTGTCTAAACTAGCAATGTTCGTAATCATAATGGATAAATCTATAAGCTTATTTCACTAATGTTTACTGCAAATTCTTCGGTTAAATTATGATATCCAGTATCTATAAATTGCAAAAACTATGCAAAGAAAAAAATGTCATTTTCAGATTGCTTATCATAATTTCTATATAAAGTTTATGCACAGTGCAGCGTACGAACGTTTTTGTTTGTCCAAAACTTCCTCGAAATTATGGTACTTCGTTGACTCTGAAGAAAACATGCGATCGAGAATGGCGAATGACAATTATTTTGTGTAACCGATACTTAACGTTCTGTTTTTTTATGTAACATGCAAATTGTCGCCAGAGGAAAATACTGAAATTAATATATATTTTGTTTTTTTTTATTGGGCAATCAGTTGTCACGGGAGTGTCAGACTGTAAAAGATATTTATGCTTTTCTGATTTCACCTCATGATTTAAGTTTCGCCAAAAAAGACCTCTGTGATCATGAAGCTTGCAAAAGCGATATGTTATGACATTAAGCAGATAAGTGCTGGTCCTTCTCCCATGCACATACAAGGGTTGCATTCCAACTAGTTCCGCACAACTTTTTCACACCATATCCATATGAATATATCTTTTAGTCTTACTTTTATTTTGGGTTACTCGTTTACTCCCTATACTTACATTATTTTTAAGTTTTTAGTCCTATACCTTAAAACTAGATTCTTTAGTTCCTACATATACACTTTTTATTCTGTTTTAGTTTCTGCGATTAAGTGTTTCTTAATTCTGTTAATTTTCAGGCAATTTTTAAAGTGACTATTTGTTGTGGTTTAACAACCACCAAAAAAGTTGTGTAAGTTTTTCTTAAGGGTGGTAAGACACACTCGATATCAAGTAAAGACCAAAATGGAATTTAAAGTGTATATCTAGCTAGGGATTAAAACATCTAGTTTCTAGGTATAGGGATCAAAATATAAAAATGGTGTAAGTATAGAGACCAAATATGTGATTAAACCTATCTTTTATTTGGTATTGCTTCAAACATTGCCCACACATGTCCATACCCAATCTCAATTTGGCTATTGCCCAACTTCTGGCCTCAATACCGACATTAGAACTCTAAATTGTAAGTATAGTCAGTCTTCGCTTTAACATCTTTGTCCTGAACCACTTGAGTGTCTTTCTAACACAAACATGAGCCCTATGTGTAAATGACACTGATGTAACACGAATCATTTACACGAGGTGTTATTGATCACCAATATATATATCACCTCAAACTCATGTATACCATGCCACTCCCACCTTTTTAAGTATATTCTACTTTATCGTTTTTATATCAGTTTTTTATTTGAGGGTGAAAGTCTCTTCAAGTGACTGCCATCGGGAATAAATAAAGAACTTCAACTTAAGAGATGCCAAGAACTTATGCAAAAAAATTTATTTTTTACATTGTTTTTACAATATAGCTCATATGGGAAAAATTTAATACAAAACTAATTTTTTAGAGATAAAAAGTTACATAACTAAATTGAGTAAAAAAATAAAATAGATTAGGGATTTAATTTTAAAATATTGAGTGTAAATAATTTTTTTACTATTATTTAATTAGAGATTGTAATGTATAGTAAAATTATTTATTTTAGTAATAATTATTTTAAAAGTTATATTTATGATAATTTCTAATCTCTTTATAAATTATCTTGACACAATAATACATAAATAAATAAATAATCATAAATTATATAGGGCACCCCTCCTAATCACCATCATCACACATTGACTTGATAAAGTGACGAGGATCATCCCTCCACCATCATTTATCCTTGGTTAGAGTTGTTGTGCAATTGACAGGGATAAACACTGGAAAGATTTAAATCAATAAGTCTTGAGCAACCGTATAAATGAATTTGTCATCAGACTTTAACTTAAAACTTTAAGTTTTAGGTTTACGAGTCATTTTCCTCACTTATATGGTGCTCAACCTTTTTGTTCGTACACAATGTGAAACTTTACCTCACACTTATACTCTAACAATCTCTCCCTCAAGTGTGAGTATCTTCCACATGATAGTCTTCCTCTCAAACGGAAGTCATTTTCAATCCACAAGTACCCAATGGTAGTTATTTAGAGTTTAACAGTGTTTGTCCCCGCCCACCTAGTCATTGTCATCAACATACTCTAATGTCTTGCACCGTCGCAATGCCTGTAGGACCCATTGTTTGGCCTCTATGAATGAACTAACTTGCTAGGAATACTTTTGATATAAGGGATCCCCATTTCCATGGATCCACCGCCACCATTATACTTATCTAAGTAGGTCACCACATCAAACCATCGACTTTAATTGTTGTGCAATCAAGGGGATAAACACCAATGAGATTCAAACCAATGGACCTTAAGTAACCACATAAGTAAACTTGACACCATACTTTAACCCGAAACCTTAAAGCGTTGGTTTATGAGTCGTTTTTCTCATTAATTTGGTGATCAACCTTTTCATTCCTACCTGATGTTGGACTTCACCTTACACTTGTACTCTAACAAGAGCCATATCAACTCTCGAGCAAAATAATTATTATAAATATCCATTTTTAATTGAGTTTAATTTTATGTTAAAATAACTATATTTTTTTATAAAATAATTTAAGTATAACTTTTAAAATAGCTACTAGGCTAAATTATAATTTTGGTCCTCCTATAATTTTAAATCCGCAATTTTGATTTTCCCTATTTCTAAATCAAGACATTTAGTCTCCCTTTCGTTAGTTGATTATCCAAAGTCAAACATCGATTATGATGTAGTATATTGGTGTTGATATGGCGCTTATATAGACTATTGACATGACTCTTATGTGACAAGAGATTAAATAAATAAAAAAAATCTTAGCAAGAGTTAAACTCATAACCTTTTATTCAAAGGTAATAAATCACAAATATACTTATTTTCTTTAGTTAATTTTATAAATATTATTTAGTATGTAAACTTAGTCAAGAGCTATTAATGTTTTTCAAATTATAAAATTTTATAAATTAAAAAATATTTAATATATAAATATTTTTATTTTTTATTTTGAATCGTTTACATATTTCTATTTTATTTACTTTTTATAATTAAATTTCATAAATTAATATATAAATTATTTTGTAATTGACTTTGATATATAAATTGTTTTTACTCTGATTATATAAATCAATATAATTTCATCAATTAATATGTAAAATGTATAAATTACATAAATTTATTTTAATGCGTAAATTATTTGATTCTAATTAGATGTTAATATTTTTTTAGCTATAAAAAATTATTTAGTAAATAATTTTTTTAATACAAATTATATATATCAATAAAATTACATAAATTAATATGTAATTATTTGTATAAATTATTTTTTATATTTTATAAATAGTATGTAAATTTATATTTATATATAAATAATACAAATTTTTATTTTAATTATAAAAAGTGATAAATTTTAATTTTTAGATTATTTAAATTTATTTTAAATTTTATTAATTTGTATAAATTACATAAAATAATTTTTTAAATAATCTATTAGTCTAGTAATTTTTAAAAATTATAATAAAATAAGAAAATTTCTATATATAATTTATTAATTTATATTAAAATAAATTTTACAATAAAAATAAATACATGTAAAGTTAAATATTTAATATTTTAATTTAATCTATAAATTTTTATAATTAAAAAAATAACTCTTGATTAATGATATGTAAAATAGTATTATAAAATTAATTAAACAAAATAATTGTGTTAATGATTTATTGATTTATCATTAAATAAAAGATGATGAGATCAAAATTATAATTTAATCTAATTATTACAAAAACATCTAACAAGATTGGAATCTTGCATCCTGCCCATTGTTTCCATTTATTTCCCCTCTTCGTACATGCGTTTTGATCATCTTGAAAGGAATGAATTTGTTCCTTTGACAGCTTATTGGTTGTCTTCTAGATCCATAGAAGCCAGGTACTTCACTTCTTCAGAGAAGTGGGACCGGAAAAATAATTTATCTTAATCAGTTGCCGACATAGTCGTTGAAGTCGAGATTTATTTTATTTATAGTAATGCGACATGCGCCTTCTCACTTGGGTTCTGTTACAGAAGCGAAACCACTGTCATTTGAGATTCTTAATTTGAAAATGGTATTTGTTCTGGAGTCACAATTGGGCCTATGTTAAGGCCCAATTAGTTACGATATGTTAATTAAGATTCAACGAATGTGGACTGAGACTCAGTCCACTCAGGTAGTTACTAACGTGCAGGTGGAAGCCGGAAATATAGGAAACCACTCGTGCACGATGCAGTTAGCCAACGGTCAGGTACTATGCCTATAAATACATAATGCTCGTTGGTGAAAGGTACACATTCACTCTAGCTCTTTCTTTCAATTACACTGAGCACACACCCCACTCCCAATTTCGTGTATCTCAGTGATCTCCTGCTTCAAGGTATCATCCCCTATTGATATCCTTGGATTTGCAGAGTTAGAGTGATCAAACAGCAATCATATAGCACTTTCGTGCTACACATTTGTGTTCTACAAATCATACAGAACAGTATTTAAGGAGAAGAATAGAGCAACCTTAGTACAACCCAATTATCCAAGTTCCAGAGACCAGAGTCAAATGAGTTTATTACGACATCGAAAACCCTCGTTTAGAGAGACATATGGAAATATAACAGAACATGCCCATGTGGGGTGCCTTAATAAATTGAAGATTGCAAGCCATCTACCATATGGGATTCCCTCGACATATTCTGCTCCATCCTTGTCACTTTTTATTGCTATATATTCTTGGCGTATTAGGTCCTCACGTCATATGCAACGTTAGTGTACACATTAACATATTGATATTTTGGAGAAGCGCGTAGATGAAAAGCACGAGTCTAGACAAAAAGAAAATAATTATTTCCTTCCCATGGACCAGAACCAGAGTGCCAAAATAGGAAACAGCAGAAAATAAAGACATTAGAGGCGGTGAAAGAAACAGACATCGTGAATTCAATAGACCCTGCGAACAATGATGACAATGCAGTAAGGTGTTCAGGATATGAAACTCGCAAATTACTTGCATAACCATCTAGAAAAACCTGTCGTTTGATCTGCAATGTAAATCCAACACGCACATCGATGACACATAAAGACATTTTTCATTTATGGAAGTCAATTTCGGGCAGAGCTTCCTCTCCAAATTTTTGTTGGAAGCTGCATTATACCGTATAGTAATTACAATAAGGGTCATGCTACATTGAAAAATACTAGAAGCTGATTTTTGCCAAATTTTGGTCCAATTCGGGCGTGGCATGTTATTGTGAATTGTGAATATACGCAAACTCTATATCATACCTATACAAGTTACTATGCGGCAATAACTTATATTTATAATTTTTTTGGGAGAGGTGGGGTGTATGACAAAAATGTGGCTCTAAGCCAATTTGGCTATCCTAGTCCCTAGAGCACAATTTTTTTTATTAACTGAAACAGGTGAATGGAGAAAGACCCCATCATTTGCTAATTGAAATTTTTGTACTTGCTGAAGTCTTCCGAAATGTTGGGTAATGCTTTCTATCAGCTCCCCAGGTCATTTAATCCTTTTCATGCTCTGAAGGTTGACTTGCAACCATGACCTTAACATGTGCTATTTCTCGGTTCTACATCTGCAATAAGCCCAAGCAAAAGCAATGAATAAACATGTCAAAAACTACAGGAACAGCAAAGAATTATTTTTAAATACCAAACCATCCAATGAATAAACATGTCAAAAACCTACAGGAACAGCAAAGTATTATCTTTAAATACCAAATCACCCACAGCTTAAGTACTCTAAACACCCCTATACTTGCATCTCATTTATATATAATTAACTCTGCATATCTGTACTTTCTTGCTAGCGAGTAAGATTTGCCCCTAGCTGGGATGCTTGCATACCAATACTTGGTATGCAAGCATCACAGGACATGAAAATATATGATACCTAGGAGCCCAAGTAAATTATCATACTGAACAAAAGTTTCTTAAGTTGGCCTATGTTTGACATGACCAGTATATTACGTACAAAGGAAAGCACACCAGCATACCAAAAGCGTCCTAGTGTACTATGATACAGACACTGGAATGGATGGAACACCATTTATAAACCTTGACAAATTTACAGGGATATACATTAGAATTTGCATTTGTCGGATTCATTTAATTACCAACATTCACTTGAATAATTATCATTAACCTGTATTCCATGAAAACAATTATGGCAAAGGCTCTCAGGACACAATTTTTTAAAAAAAAAGAAATTATATAGGAACAGGTAAAAGGTGTTATTTATTACTAGTTACTTGTTTTTCTTTGTTCTATTTTGAAAACTACCAGAAGAGTACACACAAGAAAATGATCAATTAGTAAAAGACTAAGCCCTGTTGGAAGATGGACTTAATACAATAGTACTGGGGTGGTGACATCATGTGACATTTTCTCAACTCTAAAAGTTCACAACATGCATGCTTAGTGTCACAAACTGTACAGCAATTTATGGGGGAAAATGACCTTCATGCCATAAAATTGCTAAACGATATTTTTCACCATCATAACTTGGAACATATATTAGTATAGAACACTTTTATAAAAATCAATAAAGCAAGATTCACCATGTAGCTGCTCATGCAATCCCTGTTATCAATCGTTCCCGTTCATCTAGCTTCTTGACCTTTACAATGCCCAAGAGAACTTGAAAACCAAAGATTGCACAGAAGATATATGCTGCAATGGCAGGTACCTGAAAAAGATAACCCGTGACTGAGCAATGAGATCACACCAGATAATCAATTGACTTTATAAACACTTCCAGTAAAAAAGAGATGCCAGATGGGAACAGCTTACACGAATTGAATTGAGATACAAAACTGTTGCAAGATTGATTAGGCTCCCAGCAGCTACTGCCTGTTAATTGAGAAAACGGTAACATGAATGTAAAAATGTTTGATTTTTTTTTTTTCATTTGTAAAACTGTGTTCATAAAATTGATTTTTAGATAGTAGGAGAGGAAGAACATAAATAATAGAAAACTGAAAGTTGAAAATCAAAACAACTTGGGAGATGTTCTGGTTTTAGTTTTAAAAACTAAAAAAAGAGATTAATTTTGAAAACAATTTTCAAAAACTACTCTTGTCAAACAAGTTATTTATAAAAAGGAAAGAAAAAAAAACAGTTTTCAAAACCAAGAAACAAACAGACCCTGTGTAATGCCAACAGGTTTTCCAAGTCTCCTATAATATTATGCATTAATAAGATCAAGATTAAAAAAAAACATGCATCTAGCTTGCAATGGATGCATGCATAAAAGCATGAAATTGTGTTAAAAGTCAACAACTATATAGTATTTATACACGCATCCATCAGTATTTAGAAGCTATGGGAGAAATAGAAATATTGAAATTTTGATTCCAAGTATGTTAAAAGGTTGACATCACACAGTCACACCTTTGCAATATATGAACATATACCTGGATGCATGGGCAGTTGGGCACTCAGTAATGAGGCGTAAAAAATATAAAAAAGCTCACAAATAAGAGTTACATTCATCTACAAGCATGTTTGCAACTTGTTTAATATAGTACTGTATTGCCACCACATGAGAAAACCTATTATCAGTCCCATACAGTGATGGATCCAGAAATCTATTGAAGGGCGGGGGACTGAATTTTTTTTCTTCCATTGTAATTGTTTAAATGTCTAACTTCTAATAAATAATAGTAATTTTTTAAAAATATTTACCATTTTTACACATAAATGATAATACCCTTAACCGTTATCACAATAACAACAAACACAACTAATTTTACACTAGTTAACCTTAACCACTATTATAATCACAACATACAAAATTAGTTTTACACAATTTTAAACTAAGCCCCTGACTGCCCCCCTCTAGATCTATCCCCGGTTCCATAAAACTTGGACTTTGCAAAAGTGACCCTACAACAGCCAACTGAGCCTAGAGCTGCTATCGATAAATAATAAATTAGGTGCTAGCATACCTACAAAGATTGACAAATACATGTTTTACAGGAAGTAGGACAAACTTTAACCAAATGGACCAAAGAAGTAAACTTTACAATTCACATGTTAAATTGACTCACATTCCCTATAGTCTTCTGGACTGCAGCAACACGTTGGAATGCCCTCTCAGATTCCAAAGTTCGAACTCGCAGCTTTAGATCACCTTGCTCCTGTGGAAAAATTAAATAAGCAGTTATCTAGAGTACCAAAAGTTCAAAACAAACAACAGGTATGAATCAAATAAATAACTTGAACTATATATCTGAAAATCAGGGAAATACCAGTCTTTCGATAATGCTAGCAAGCTTGTCAACCCTATCAGCCTGTCTGAATAAGTTGTAAAATGCTTGAGATTGTCTATCCCATCTCTTCCTGAAGTCCTGTATGTCATAGGATAGATGTGAAAAAAAGAATTAATAATATTAACTGAATTCACAGTAGAGCATGTTTGTGACTACCTTTAGGACAACTTCAACCCCAGCTTCACGAAACCTGAGCAACTCCAGGGCATAACTACATGGCCATGAAGGCTAGTTGCGTTAGATACGTAAAACATATAAATTTAACATGAATAATTGAAAATAATTCAAAAGTTAAAAATTATGAAGACAATATTTACGGTTTGGCAATCTCAGTGATGTCAAAACGTGGGTCAAGCCCCTTTCCAATGCCATCCAACACTGCAAAGACAAAAATTGACTTGTTACCTTACAACCATATGCATGGATTATGCAAAATTATGCATTAAAACTTGATTACATTTACCTGAGAAGGCTCTAACAACAAATGTGAATGTAGCAGGAAATCGGAAGGGTTGGTCTGCTGCAATAGATAATAAATCTTCACCTGTTTAAAGCAAGACAGCTGAGTATCTGATAGAAACTGGTTCAGATACAAATGAAGGAATGAATTTTGTTAAGAACACTCCTGGACATTCAAGAGGTCCAAGTCTCTCCCAATTCCTTTCTATATTGTAGCTGGGTGGGAGATAGCCTGCATATTATATATTCTTCCCAAACACATTTTTTATCTTCACATACAGCAGATAAATCAACAATAATACTTACATGCACACATTTATATAGCCTAAACTTAAATATGCATTCAGTTACACCAGACGCATTACCAATAGCAGCCAAACGTTGTTTTTTCTTTTTTATTTTTTCCTCCTTGCTTAATGGTTTTTTGAATCCAAGTTCAGTTGTTGCTTCCTCTCTCTCGCGCCTTTGTGCAGCCAGGCGCTCTTCAAAACTGTAGAAGATAACATTAATTCAAGGTCAGAGATTTCAGTAGGTTTCGAACATAACTAATCAGTACCCTAATTTGTTCTTGAGCTAAAAAATTGTTAGGAATCCAGAAATTGATTGTTTTTCAGGGAAAGAGAAACAGAAAACACAGAAAGAAAAGTAAAGAATGTTTTTATCAGTGTTTATTGAATTACAAACAAAGAACCTAAGGAGAGACTCTCCTTCCAAAGGTTTCCCCTTTACAAAGGGTTTTCCCTTTCTACATTAGAGCTAATCCTCAGCTTCCCTAAAGATAACAGAACAGAATAAAGCCACTTCCCATACATCCTCTTATTTATTTATCTAACTAAACTCCCTCTGAAATTACAAGGTTGGCTTGGTGGCTGGCAAGGGGGGTTTAAGGGTTGAAGGGAGAGGGGGAGTGGGGGGGTTGAATCCGTCCCACTATCATTCTAACAAAAACTAACAACCAACATTGGTTGATAAAAAAAACACTAAACCACCTCTAATTACTCTAACTGTCCCTAACTAATTACTGACTGTTGCTTACAAACTTATCCTTCCTCTGTGTTCTAACAAGAATATTAGTGTGCAACAACAAAATTAACCTAATAAATCGAAAACTGATCAGAAATATGCAGTAAAAAGGTTCAGATAGATATTGATATATTTCTAACATCATAACAAATCAGGACAGACAAGTGCTTCTGCATAGACCTCATTCAACAAGCAGTGCATTTCAGCCTCCCACATGACAGGTATAAATGAAACAAACTAAAGAACCATCTAAAGAAATATATTGAATCTGCAAAACCTTTCTTTTTCAAGATAAAATATTTTGACTTGGATTCTCCAACCCTTAAATTTTCCGTATAATACTATTAACTTGTAGAAATATCACTGCTTAAGTAGGTGATTCCATTTGTGATATATTCCCACTAAATTGGTTTATAAACACCTGTTGAGAAAGAATTGTGCTGTTCTTCTAACAGCAGTCATATCTCCAGTAGGGACAAGAACTCCCATTTGAATCATTGCTTGTAGAACCTAATACCAGAACACAAGCTTCATTAGGTAAGTATTTGAGTCAAGAATGAGATAATATGGTACAATATTCATATTATTATTCAACATAATTCATGAAAATCATTTACCTTGTCTGGATCTTTCTCATAAACCCCATAAAATGTTTCGAGCAAACCTTCTCGAATGTTTGGACTGATACTGTAAGACGCAATACCAAACATAATTGTAAAAAGGCAAACCATCTCACAAAACTTAAAGCATGTGCATGTGCTGCTGGTGAATTCATATTTGAAATAGCCATAAAAGACAAAGAAAATACCTCCCCATCATTCCAAAATCATAGAAGATCAATCTTCCACCATTGACATCATCAACTGCAATATTTCCAGGATGCTGCAGGAACAATGTAAACATCTACGGGTTACACACAAGATCATCTGATAGGAATCCAATACCTGTGAGTCCCAAGGCCCCTAAAGCCCTTTTGCTTTATACCCGTAGACCAAAACCAATCAGGACCCTTAAGGGTGTGTTTGGGACAGCTCGATGGCAAGACCCACCCATCAATCAAATGTAAAAGTCAGCATTAGTGATTTAGTGGTGCCGCATGGGGGAGGGGGATTGCTTAACAATAACAGTTGCTCTAGGGTAGTGAGAGAGATAGCCTGAGATTGTCAAAATACAACCAAGCAGACTAGCAAAAGAATAATAATTGTAAAACACAAGTAGCATACATCTCATTGCTCAGACAATAGATGCTAACGTTACAACATAAGAGCAAGTTCAAAGACAGTCAACATTTTGGCTTTACTATACTACAATTTACCAGATAGCTAATCCATATATAATGTAACATAATATATAAAGAGATTTCTGATATTAATTCTAAAATACAAACTCACAGGGTCAGCATGGAAGAAACCATGTGATAAAATTTGTTCCAAGTATGACTCAACCGCATATCTCCCTAACCTGTAGAACATAACAAATAATAATTTGAATCAAGTTAGATGCCACCCTCAACAGAGATACACAAAAGTAAAAGGTAACAATCTAACATGTTCATTGTGATTTTGCCAAGCAAATAAATAGAGATTCTACTAACCTTTTGCGGTCAACACCAAGTTGGTCTAAAGCTTGTATTTTGTTTATTTTAATCCCTGGAACATACTCCATTGTCAGAATCTGCATTAGCAACATAGATAATAGATAAATAAGTTCAGACATAAGATGGAAAATATGTGCATTACTACATTTGGCATAATAAGAGCCATGAAAGTTAAACCTGTGGTGTGGTATAATCCCAGTAGATTGTAGGAACTTTCACATAATCCATGTTCTTAAAGTTACTTGCAAACAATTCTGCATTAGCAGCCTCCTTGGTGTAATCAATCTCCTGGAAAATTATTAATCCATGTTGCAGTAACAGGATCAGAGAATGTTATTTGCTGAGAACATGTGCATACATCATACCAAAACAAGAACAGATTCACAACTCAATCAGGAACTGAAATGGGAATGACCACTCTTATGCATTATGATATGATCTAAATCCATATTTTTATTATTTAGATGGTTTTCTTACATCATGTTTTACTATATGTAAACAATTTATGATAATGCAAAACTGTGATCTAGCCACTGGTTATGCATGCAAGCATTAAATTCCCTCAAACTTCTTTCTGTCTTCCCAATCATAGCAACATTGCCATAAGAAAAAGAAACTCTTTAGTAATACATCTACTAGAATCTACCACGTTAACACTTGCAAATTAATATTGCTGTTTGCAGTTTAAAAAACATCTAACGAAATATGAAATCTGGAACACCCAACAAGCATGCCACTTTTTGAAGAATTACATCTGCAGAACATAAATACTGTTCTGCCAATTTGCTCCATTGCCTGCCAGGTCATAAAGAATTACCATTGCAAGCCTCCTTATCCCTTCTCTCCAAACAACTCAAATATAGTTATCTCCTTTGTATTTAAGTAAAAGACCCTCTTAATCAGCCAACACCCTGCAGAATTCTAGGATCTTTGTGATGAAAGTTTCCCATGAACCAGAGGAACTTCTTCAATTTCCTAACATGCAATTCCACAAATAGCAACTTACAAGCCTCTTGCCCACTCCATGCACCCAAACTCTAAAAAGTAGTGTTTCAACACAATCTTTTTATTTTATTGGACTTCACTTTTTCGCAGAACTGGATCAAGATGATGGAGAACTAGACAAATTACTTACTTCAGTTCAGTAATCTCAAGTAACATAAAAATGTAGTAACTTCCAGAAATCATCACCTGATATAAGACAGAGGCACATTCATCATAAATAGCAACCCAATCCCTCTTTGCTCCATCTGATTTTGGATCAAATTTTTGAAGATATTCAGCAATAACCTGGGGTTAAAGAAAAGAAATTATCAGAAAGTTATATCAGATTTACTCATAGCACCATAAGCATTATAGAAAAGCCTTAAGTTATAACACTGACCCTCAGGTTTTTAAGATCAATATCAAAAAGATCCTTGAGACCAGGCCTTTGTACTTTAACAACAACCTCCTGTCCCTTTAATGTCGCACGATGAACCTGACCTATATTAGGTAAAATAGAAGAGTTCACTATTCCAGTCTTCTCATCAATTATGATACGTAGAATCATGCAACACTTGATCGTGGTTCCTTAATTAATTGAGCATAATTTCCATTACAAACATGTGCAAAGTAAAACATCAATTACCAAGACTTGCAGCAGCTATTGGTTCATAGTCAAACTGATCAAAGATATCACCTAAAGGAGCTCCCAGCTCTTCTTCAACAATAGCTACAGAGGTCTCTGAGGGAAATGGAGGAACTTGATCCTGAACAGAAAACAATAAGTAACTAAGGCACCAAAGAAATGCAACCTTAATATTTTTCTCTCTCTTAGTTTTATGCTATTTTTGCATGTAGTTTTATGTTGAGATTATCTTGTCATCAGCTTTGGAATTCAAAGGGAAACATTCTCAATAGTTTTTTATCACTTACTGCCTAAGTAGATGAGCAAGATGAAGTCTTAAAACTCTAGAATACAAGGATTACAAATGAATCTATTCAATCTCATATCAAGTTTGTTTCTCATATAATAATAATAATAAATTACATTAAAATGCATCTAGATCATTTGTCATTCCGTTTATGGGCATACGTCGAGCAGGTGAAAATTGAGAAGATAAGAAATGAAAATGTATTTTTGCCTAATAAAGTGTAGATGTAACTTTCATCTAGTATTAGTCTTGACTAGATTGATAAGATCATTAAGAGATTCACAAAATTAAAAAACTTCATAGGTAAATGACATTGACCTTCCTTGAGTTTAGCAGTTAACACTAATTACACTTACATCCTTCTTGATTGAAAAATTACACCGACCTTCCTTATTTTATATTAAAGTCTTGCTTGTTGATACCCATTGTTTTCTTTAAAAAAAAACTATATTTCCCCTTTTCTTATGTACACATCATAACATAGTATCTTTAAAAATAACAAAAGCAAGGGATGTGCAAAGGAGGACCGTATAATTTTTCAATCAGAAAAGGTGTAAGTGTAATTATTGTTAACCTCGAGGGAGGTCAGTGTAATTACCCTAAACTTTATTGATAATCTAATACTTTGTGAGGCATTAAAAGAGATCATAATAGAATAGAAAACAGTCAATAGAATGGTAGAATATAATTAGAAAATCGTGTCCCTTAACAAATGGAAAACAAATCTGCATGCAAGGCTTTTTTACTTTTATCCGTTTTTTTTTAAATGAGACATATGACAAGTAACAAGTAATAGAAACAAGTCCAAAGTATCTCAATGCAGGGAAATAATCTTATAAATTATGTTCAAAACTCTAATTTACCTGAAGTTCAGACAACTGGTCAACATATTCTTGAGGAAGAATGTCCACTCTAGTGGAGAACTGCTGGCCAATTTTGATGAATGTAGGACCTAATCTCAGAATGTTTTCCTTCAGCCACTTGGCAAGGGCCTTTCGCCTTAAGGTTTGTTTTTCCTCAGTCATTCCTCCTGCATATAATATCTTCAGATCAAATAAAAACAGAAACTGGCATCCTACAAATTCGTCAAATTCAATACAGAAACACTTCATAGATTAAATGGTTTTTTAATTGTAGTTAGGCATAGGCTTTAAAACAGATGACGATCATAAAGAATATTGTAAAAGACCAATAAGAAAACAAGGCTGTTGGAAAGCCTCCTTAATTGCAGTCACTCCTAGTCCGCCTTATTTGTGGCCTCTTTAAAGCAATTGCATTGTGCTGGGTGAGGGATGTGTTTAGTCCCACTTCCACATATATTAGAGATATGGTAAATGAAGCTCTTGTAAAGCTTGGACAATCCTCACCTTATAAACCAATTCTATGGGTTGAGTTATGCCTTAAATCCAAATTCTAAAATGGTATCAAAGCCTATATTCTAGATCTGTAATTAAGCCACTTATATTTGTCTACGCTCTAGATATCTAGTCCTAGGTGCGAGAGGGTGTTGTTATAGGACCACCAACATTTGTCCACACTTTAGATGTCCAATCTTGGACATGAGAAGGTGTGTTGAGATCCCACATCAACTAGAGATATTATGGCTAATGTTAGACCCTAGACCCAAATTCTAAGTTGGAATTAGAGTCTATCATAGATCAATCATTAGGCACCCATATTGTCATGCTTCAGGCTCATAAATGTTGCAACTATAAGGTAACATATCATGCTAGGTGGGAGAGGGGGTGTAAGCTTCCAGCCTTTTAGCTCCCTAACTTATAGCTTATAAGCTACATTTTGTGCTTTTAGTTTTCACATATGACTAAATGTAGCAACTGTAACATAACGTATTAACATCCCTACAAATTCGGTTTACGATTGCAATCACTCAAAACCTCACTTGATTAACATAATATTTAAAATTTAACCAGTAAGGAGTCATGCTTGGTAGTATCTGTTTTGAATGGTTCAGTTTCTGTCCAATCGGAGAGCAAACACTCCCACTCTCCTACTACAGACGCATATGAATAAAACACGACCCTTTTTATTGTAATCGAAATTCCTGGACCTCAGAATATTCGTGAGCACTCCATAGGTCATACACATTATTTGTTTAGAGAAGAACCAATGCTTCTTCAAGCTTAGTCGCACCAAGTTACGTTAAAAACACAACAAGGCCATAAACCACTTATCGATGATCCTAACAAATTCCAATTCGAAACAATTAATAAAATCTACAATGGACGAACCTTTGTAAGAGAACTTCTGGTTGTTCAGCCAAGCCTTAAAGATGAACGTGGCAGCAAATCCCCAAATCTCAAAGGTTCTTTGTATTGTGGAGTATGTCTTGAACCTGTTCCAACGACCCCCGGGCGCAACTGCCACCTGCGAAAAACCACACATTCATACTTCATTCCAAGTTCCAAGTAGTAGAACCTACTTAAACGCAATCAAAACGACGAACCTCAACTTGTTCGTTCCCGGTTTGTTTGAACCATGCGTCTTCTTTCCCAATCTCCTCCAACCTCTTCTTCCTCCCATCCTCGCTCAGCTTGTTAGAGGCTTCAACTTCCACCACCTCCGCAGCAGCAACACCGTTTCCGTTTCCGTCTTCGTAACCGTACTTGACCAAGCTTCCGTTGGTGGCGCCGTTGACGTATCCACCAACGGAGGCACCATTGGCGTTAGAAGCAGCGTCGGCGGCGCCGTTTCCGGTCCATTCGACGTCATTGACTCGGTCGGCCAACGCGGATTCTTCTCTGCTTGCGCGGATTCGCGCGGTGCGGAGAGAGACGTTGGAGGTGACGTGGCGGGAAATGGAGGGGAGTTTGGAGAGGGAAATACGGCGTTTGGGGGTGATTTGCGGAGAAAGGAAATGGAGTTCGGGTAAAGGAAGAGGAGAAGACGCCGCCATGAATCGGAAGTTAGAAGAGAGTGAGAGAGGTTAAGGATCACAGTGTGAGCGTGATTTTCATGGCGTTGAGAGTGGACAAGGGAAGTAGAAGAAGACAAGGAGGGAAAGGGGTGGAGGTTAATAGAACACGTGGCTTTAGCGAAGATGAGCCATAAATATTTTTTATTTATTATTTTTTCATGGATTATGAAAGTATCTATTATCTGCTTTATGATCAAGGATACGTTCGGAAGGAATGAAAATAAAAATGATAGTTTTTCTTTTGTTTGATTGAGGATAAAATATAAGAAAATTAATTTTAAGAAACAAAAAATTAAAAAAAATTACTTTTTTTTTTCAAATTAAATTTTTAAATTTCCTTGCTCTCTAATTTTCTTTTTTCCCTGCCAAACATAGGGGTACATCCGTACATGTCACATGTCCAGGCCCTCGATTGTGGCTCTCCGTTACCTATGATATGAGACTGACGGTTACAGTTACCGACTTACCGTGGTGAAATAAGAATAAAAGAATTAAAAATCATAAAATGTGTTGCAGACGTGCAGGAAGTCAATATTTGGCTAGTAACGGCACAAAAATAATTAAAGAACTAGTGATAGAAGTTGTTTTTTGGTATGAAGAATGGATGTTGCTGACCAGTATCTCGAGGATAAGGAATAAGAATTTCAAATAGAGTTGATATTGAACTTAATATTAAAATTTTATTAGAAATTATAATAAATATGCTTAGATACTTTTAAATGAAAAGAAAAAGTATTTAAAACTTTTTAACCAATGTTGTTAAATGTTACACTTGTTAGTATATATCACTCACAGTCAGTCACTCCGTGTGACAGTAAATAGCTCATGACTAAAGGAGACTAAAAAAATCTAAGATAATTATATGTGAGGCTTTAGCCAAAATTTTGGGTCTATTTAGATATATGTTATAATTATTTTTAAGAATTTTTCTATTAAAAATATAGATTTTTTTATTAAAAAAATTCTCAAAAGTGCTTTTAATCTTGTATCCAAATAAGTTTCTATGTCATATTTTTTTGAAACTCATTTAATTTTAAATTATAATTTTTTCAAACATTAAATTTCAACAAAATTTAGGTTTTTACAAATAATTAAATGTTTATTTACATTTAATATTTTATATTTGTATGTATTTATAAGTAAAGAAAATATTTTGTATATAATAAAATATGAGTTTAATGGTCACATTGTAAATAATTTTATATCATCATTTAATCATAAATAATCTTTGATATGACTTTTAAGATAATTATCATAAAAATTAATAAATTTTTATTATACAGTTGTGATTTGATACAAATGTAAAACTATTTTATAATATTACTTAATAACTTATTTTTTTCATAAAATATATTATTTTGAATGAAATTATATATCTATTTTTTATGAATATATTTTTATCATACTTGTACAAAAGGTCATTATTTATTGTTTCATCGTGAACCGATAAGATGTTGGAATCAATCCTAATATTACTAGTATAAAGTATTGTGCTTACAAAATTTTCATATACAAATCTTTTGAAATATGAATATAATTTTCTTTGTCACTTAGTTTTTACATTTTTTTTTTTTGCAAGAAAGGGGCTAAAGTCCTTGGAGAGAAAATTTATTAAAAACCAAGAGGACAAAACAGTACAAGTCTTATTAGAAAAAAGATGAACAACAATAAAATCGGGATTTACATTAAAAAAATCCTACACTCTCCTACACACAAGCCATATTTGACAAGAGCATTACTATTTGATTCGGTTCCGTTACATTTGAAAAATAAATAAATGAATGATCAAAACAACATTACGCTAAAAAAATCCTACAAACACGGATTAAAAGCATCTTTAACTATTTTTTATATATTTTTAGCATGATAAATGATAAATACTGTTAAACATATTTCTTAGACCTTAAATAAGTTTTTTTTATAAACTTAACCAAGTATTTGGTCGATATAAAATAAGATATTTTTCATTTTAATTTTTTTAAAAGTTTTTTTTAGTTCATTAATCTTTTTTTTTTAGACGATGATTTAATTGGTAACTCGTTAACTTATCAATCATAAAGGAATATGAGATAATTAGTTTTAGAATTCCTTCCTTTATGTTCAAATAGATGATGATGTTGGAATAGTTGATAAAAAAATTTATAAGTGGTTGTTATGTTAAACTTTTTAGAGAATATTTAGTAAAGTAAAAAAAAATTTCATGTTCCACAATCATGATTTGTGAGAATTCCTAAGAATGAATAAAGTTTGTTCAGTTGTAATTGAGAATTTTTAGATAGGTTTTATAAGAATTAAAGAGTTATGTATATTTTTATTGATTATTTTAATAATTTATTATATTATATAATTTAATAAAAAAATAATGATATTTTTATTACAGTAAAATAAAAATTAAATAAATAAAATAAAATTCTTATCTCCTTTCATGAAAAAGTACGGTGTAACCGTGTAAGCAATAGGGGAACAAGGCGGCAAAGTACAATGAAGGTAAGATTAAATCGAAGACATACGACGTTTCAGAATACACCAAAAGTGAAAATGAAACACTCTCTCTCGCCCAAGTGCCCTCGCTTGTTAATGATTGCACTATTAACGTTGGGCGCTTAGAAATTTGAGCGCTTTTCATATTAAATTTCATGGTCTCTTCACTGAAATTGCGACTCAAATGGCTGAAATTCAGAATTGTTCCTCGGAACCGGAACCAACCGCAATCAACAAATGCAAGAGTAAAGCTTCGATGAAGAACACAACACAAAGTTCAGAAGCCTCCGAAACGACGTCATCACATAGAGGCAAAGGTAAGGGTAAGGGCTTGGCGTTCAAACGACGGAACCCTAGAGTTCTTGTTCGCCGCCATAGAGCCAATAATGTGGACACTATTGGCCTTCCTCTTGGAATGTCATTCGCCGCTATTATGGCTCAGGTAAATGCTGCCGTTAAAACTCCCATCTTGATGCTGATTTTTGTTTTTTTTGGTTTTAGTTTTGCCTTTGACCAATGAATGTTGGTTTTAATTTTGTACTTTTATTTCGATACTGATGTGATATGTCTTATGTGAACTGTTATGATGTGTTTCTTTAACGCTAAAACAATCAATTGTGTAATAATTAGTGTTTTAATGTTTACTGTTAATTATTGTTTTTTCTTTTTCTTTTGTGTTACAACTATTGCTTGAAATTGTACATGAGAATTATTATTTTTTTAATTTGTTTTAAGGTGATGTATAGAAGAGATGCAGCAGCTGAGAGTATGTCTCCCAATCATCTTTCGATGGTAATTTTCTTCCCTATTTATAAAGCAAACTTGAATAGTATTTAATCCCATTGCACCAGTCATTGGTATATTTCGTGAGACAACACATTGAGTTATTTGTTATAATTATTGTGATGAATCGCATGTTTGGATTGCCGTTACTGGCATCCCAACCTATGCTTCTGCGGTGAATTGGCTCTGGGCTACGTGCTGCTGCAGCCCCTATTTTGGCCACAACGTTAAGGTTTTTGGGGCCTATTGCTGCCGCAATTTAAAACATTGATTGTGATGCTTAGAGAAGTTACAAAATATAATCGATTATTGATGCCATATGCATGCTGATCATTTGACTTGATTTATGTTTGAGCCTTGACCATTCCACTGCGTCTTCCCTGCAGATGTGTTCATCGGCTATCAAAGAATCTCTTGGCAGTGTAAGCTAGACATCAATTGTCGATTCATCCCTTGATTGCAGTTTTACTAAGTTTCTTTAGCAGTTCATGACAGCATTAAGCAAAGTCCATTTTCTGAAGCAATTCTGCATGCTACTTGTTTGACTTCTGCCTATCCAGCTACAGGTTTTTGGAGACAAGCTAGATGGTTTGACGAGGAATTTTGAACAATCTTTTAGTAGCACCTTGAGTACTCTTCAGTTAATTTATGAATCATCCAAGAGCAATGAAGGAAAAAAATTAAATAATACAAAGATGGAAATTCTGAGTTCTAAATTGACTCTTGGCAAAGGAGGATGCTCAGGTGATATTGTTACAGAGGATGGTCATTCAAGACCATCCCATACTGAAATACAAGATCAATCAATTAGTCATGATTCTCCTGAAGAGGTCAGGGATAACTTTCATACAGATCCAATTGGTCATGATTCTCCTGAAGAAGGCAGGGATAACTTCCATATGAATTCAGTTAGTCGTGATTCTCCTGAAGAGGGCAGGGATAACTTTCACATGGGTTCAGTTAGTCGCGATCTTACTTTGTGTGGGCAATCAAACCAAATGGTTTCTTTTTCTCAAACATCTTTTGGATCTGTAAATAATCCTATGGTTAGTATTTTTGAGAAGTCTATTGTGGAGCAGTGTCATTCTAATGACCTCAAGACACTTGAACTTGGCCTTAAAATGAAGGAACTGAAATTGAAAGAGGACGAATTGGCTCTCAACCTTGATTCGAATAATCTAAACAGATCGAAATTAGCCATGGGAGAATCAAAGCAATCTTTCAAAGAGGAAAAGTTTAAGACCCAGTTAGAAGATACGAGGCACGGTGAACTCAAAAAGAAGTGCACTGACTGTCTTATTACTGGTTTGCTTACCATGTCATCCTCACTTTTGTATGGTGCTTATGTTTATTCCTATGAGCGGATTACTGAAGCTACTGAATCATGTACACAATCAACCCAGGCAAGTATAATCTTTTGTTGTTTTTCCCTGGTTTCATGTTTTTTGGTGCATGTGAAGCACTGTGGCTACTGCATCATGCTTTGGTTTAACAATTATTGAAAATTTTAATCAGACTTTTTGCCCTGAGTTGGTTCTATAATTCTTATCAGGAGCCTTTTCTTGGATGTTGCGGAATTGTTTTTGTGTTGTATGTAGTGGCTAGTAATCATTGCCTTCAGTAATATTTATGTAGCCTTGTTCTAAAAACTGCTTGGTGAAAAATAACTAACAGGGAGCATATGGTTGAAGTTTTATTTAGAGAAAAATTAACTATTTACGATTTCCAAGTTCAGTTTTTCTTTTTAAAGTCTTTGTCATGATCAAAGATTCCCCTTATCATCTTTCCTTTGTCATGATCAAAAATTAACTATTTACTATGTAGCTTCAGTGATATCATCTGCATATTACTCCAGCATTGCATTTGCTCAATTGGCAGTAATTAATGATTTTTTGTCCATTGTAGGAATCTTCCTCCTGGTGGACTCCCAAGTCAGTGATCTCATTCAATTCAAGGTTGCATATTTTATGGTGTCAAGTTCAAGTTATGAGCCGAATGGCATTTGGCGTCTTGATGATTTTTGCTGTTGCATATTTGCTCTTGCAGCGGTCAACAATAACATCACAGACTATGCCAGTCACTTTCATCTTTTTAATGTTAGGAATTGGTTGTGGCTATTGTGGCAAGCTGTGTGTAGAGACATTGGGTGGGAGTGGTAATGTGTGGCTCTTATACTGGGAGATTATGTGCTTGCTGCATTTCTTATCTCTTTGCTGGACATCTGCTTTGTTCCGAATCCTTCATGGACCCGTCACTCCATCTCAAACAACGGAAGAGAATACAATTCTTCGGTATTGGATTCGCAGAGTTCTGTTCTATGCTGCTATGCTTGTGTTTCTACCACTGTTTTGTGGTCTCATGCCATTTGCTAGCCTAGGTCAATGGAAAGACCATTTTACGTTGAAGGGGTCAGATTTTTAACGGATCCAAATGGTAAAGCACTGTTTGGTCGTGGAAGACCTTTACGTATAACAACCCCATGCCTAACATTAGCTTGTGGTTAGATAACTAGCCAGTAGCCAAGCACCATCGGTTGTATTTGTCCACATCTACTTTTATTTAGTTCATGTTTTGCTAATTATTTTCTGCTATGATGTGATATTTAAAGTAATGCAAGTATTGTATTGTGAGCACCACCTTGCTTTGCATTTGCTGCTGGATTCTTCTTTTATGATTTAAGACTCTGTCGGCGAGTCCTTAAAGAAGGAAATGTAATTTTTAGGAGTATTAATTAGAATGATTAGCTGTGTAAATGTAATTTACATTGTCAATTGATTATCAATTACTATATTATTTTAAAAGTTGTATGTATTCCATTTTTAAAATTTCATGGTTGGATTCAAAATTCTCTGATAGATTGGTAATTTTGTCACAAAATGAGGTATATGAAAATTCAATATCTGCAATGCCAGTCCATAGAGCATAATATTTTCTGGTTGACTTCTACACTTGATCATTTCATTAACTTCTTTCCATTTTCCTTTATTTGCTGTTTCATCTTACTAATCCTTCTTGATTTCTTCAGCTCAACTGCTCTCGTTCAAAGATAAAAGAGAAGATTGAGGAAGATTGGCCAGAGAAGAATTACCATTTTTATGGGCAGAGAAATTGATGCCTTAATGTCGTACTAAGATGTTAACATAATTTGAAAAGATATTTTGCTAGTATAAATTTGAGGGGCATAATATTTAAGACGGTATAATACTTGCTTATTTGAGGAGCGTTACTGTAAAAGGATATTTTACTAGCATATATATTTTTTGTAACAAATTGGTGTACACATTCAAGGAAATCAACAAAATTGTCCTTTCAACAAATCCACGTAATATTTAAGTGTCATGTATTCAAATATGTTAGGAAAAGGGAGTGTAATTTTTAACATAAGAAGGGAAGACAATATAATATGAAAAGCAATTTAATACAACTTATGTTTGTACTGATGAAACTGAAAAGTTACGATGAACTTACAAAATGTTGGCTTTTCAATTTAAGCAGACGTTCGTTACAACTTACCAGTACGAGTGTTTGATGTATCACCATTAGATAGTGTACATCCTTTCCCGACAACAAAGATAAAAAGTTAAGATGAACTGCACTATCACAATTTCTCTCTCCTACCATAACCAAACTTGATAGTTTGGTCAGTTTGGTGACACCATATTTGTTACTAGCATCAGGACCTCCATGGCCATATCATCACCCACAACCCTTCATCTGGGAGCATCAACAACTGTTCCTTGCAATCGTTCTTCTCGTTATGAAGGGGATTTGCAAACAAAAAAAAGACTCGTGGCATAACGCAACTTCAACAGAAATAATAGTTAAATGCATCATTCAAGGAATTCAACAAAAATAGTCCTTTCAACAAATATATTTTCGTCCTTGGATGTTAAAAGGACAACTATTTATTTTCATTTAGCTTATAATCAAACCTTGCCGTACAACTTAGAATGGAGAAAGAATCCGAAATTTGAAACCAAGACAAGCAAGAACCACACCAATTAAAGCTCCTGAACTTCGGATATTATCTACAGATTGGAAATCAGAAACCCGTTCCCATACATTCCTCCTATCTAATTCACTTCTCTGGGATTTCTAAGCTTAATTTTACATGGTATGTTCCTTCAGACACCTACACTGCTAACAAGGCACCAGGAGGTTTCCTTCTGAACGTCATAGATAACTAAATCCTTAGTGTCAGGTAAAACAAGCCTGCAGACGAAGTTGGCATCGTCTTGAATCCAATTACAGAACCTCATGAGCCTTTCCATAATACCTGTTTATGAATGGAGACTGCCAACGCAAAGAATGTTGTGTACCTTAAATGTGCATGAAAAATGTATTTTGAATGTATCAAGAAATCAACTAAATATAAATTAGAGAAAATAAGTTATGCTAAAACAGTTTTATACTTTCATCCAATCCCAAACAACTATGTATAGTAAGTTTGTTGACTTTTACAACAATTATTTTAAAAGTCATACCAACAATAATTTCTTATTGGATGACATTTTAAAACTACTGTCAATGCATTAAACTCTGAAAATTATGTGAAAGAAAATAGTTATTTTCATAAATGTCGCTATGATCATTTCTTTTCCCTCCACTGATTGTTAGCAGCATCTCACATTCAATGAAATAAAATTGATTATAGGTTGACGACCAAAAATTATTAAAAGAACAAAGAATCTCGACCTTTTTTTGAAGATAACTGATTATAGAAAAGTCACACTATTAAATGAGATAATATTGGATAATCCTTCTAAAATGAATTGACTGTTTTAATTAGAATATATGACAGAAATAGAGTGGCTAACAATTTTAAGATTTTGCACCTGTGATTTGGACAAGCTAGTTGCATTCATTACAACAAGTATAGTCTTTTACCAACCTCCTTACTTTGCTTTAATAATCCATAGAAGAAAGAAAAATCAAACATCTCTTTCCATCGGTGTTCGTTGGCCCCTCCCTTGTCATTATTAGATATATATTTATAGAGTATAAACACATGCAAGTGTATGAACTAAAATTGCTTTGCCAATCTTCCTCAACATTCATTACAAGCCTTAAATGTTCCATGGAAGAATTACCATTTTTAAGGGCAGAAATTGATGCATTAATGTTGTACTAAGATGTTAAGATAATTTGAAAATTGGAACTCCAAAAAGTTCGGTTAGAATGCCCAAAAACCTACCTTAACATTAGATACATCAGGTGCATCTGGACTTTGCACAGGGTAGAACTTATAAAATCTCATTCTCAAATGCAGCTCTAGCTTCCTCACTCATTTCTTGGATGGCTTTTCTTCGAGCTTCCCTTGCCTAAAGGAGACAAAGTAGGTAAAAATGCATAAAGCAACAACACAATCTGGGCAGAACCAAAAGTAAAATTACCTCTCTATTAGCTTTCTTTGCTTCACGTACTTTTTCTTTAACAAATTCCTGAAACAATAAAATGATCAGCTTAACTGCTACTTGAAAGAGTTGGAATACTTGAATCGATTATTGATTCCCAATTACTCAATACCTTAAAGGTATCTTTTTGATCTTCCAATAACTCCTCCTCCTCTATGAGCTTATCAGTGAACTCCTGTGGAACATAGAACAATTTTATAAATGAGAACTCT
>PYAF01000301.1:1248690-1286013 GCA_007407185.1 Glycine tomentella
CCCCCCCCCCCCCCCCCCCCTCCTTGTGTTCTTACAATCCCCATCACTCAATGGAGATATGTCTAGATTCTTAAGAATTCAATTCAATAACATGCCTGCACAATGACAAACCAAAGAAACAATAAAGCTCCTGTAAAAGAATGCCAAGCTTGATAGTAATTTTTTAGTGTATGATTATAACTTATAAGTACTGTACTAAGTTTTAAATGTAAAAAAATAAAACCATTCTTCCTAATTTTCACAAAATACAACCTGGCAAGCTTTATCTAGCATCCTAAACATTAGAGAAATAATTCAATACCTCAAGTTCATCTAATTCCCAAT
Source organism: Glycine tomentella (assembly GCA_007407185.1). Lineage (NCBI taxonomy): Eukaryota > Viridiplantae > Streptophyta > Magnoliopsida > Fabales > Fabaceae > Glycine > Glycine tomentella. The sequence continues at coordinate 1,249,015 of PYAF01000301.1, forward strand.
CAAATTCACAGAAAACCTGCAGAAAAAAAGAGAAAAAGTGATAGATAAGTAAGCATGTAGAAAACCTAATATGGTACTAACCTGCCTTACTCGTATGTAAACATGTCATATAAAAAACAATCCCAAGCAATCCAAAATTGGGGACGTCTTTGCAAAACTTTTCTCAATCATAATTACCGGCTTTGGCTCTGCTGGAAATATTATTTGAACTTCAGTGCTCTGTTCAAGTTCATCTTCCTTAAATGGCTGGTAGAAGTCTGTTACAAAAATAACAATTAAAGGATATAACAAAGCAAATCATAACGGTAAAAATATAATGTTATATCTCCTCTCCACTAACTATTGTATACAAGTACACAGCTATTATACATATTCATGTGATAACTTATATTCTAGAGCTAGAAACCCACAAGGCAAGCAATATTCGTATTTCTTTACACGATCCAACTTCAGATGTTTCAATGCAGCCCTGTATCACACAGATTAATTAATATCACAAGATAAAAAGTCATTCATGAACATTCTACATTAAGGATCAAGAGTATATGGATCAAAAGTTTCAACATGCAGCTACAAATAGCTCCTACAGTAAAGGGTCAACCCATCAAGTTGCATATAGATATAAATCCTGAAATTGGCACAAAATATTAAAGCAATGAACTTACAGTTTTCCTAATTAACACTTAAGTGTCCATAGAATTAAAACCACATATTGATTTATTTTATAATATTTAGTTGCAAGAGATCAATAAAACTAAACAGCGTAGGTATAGCTGAATCTAAAAAGTTTAAATAGAAGCACACCCCTCTTAAAGGCCGGGCTTTAACGAGTGGCACTGGTATCTCCTCTCCCCTACATCAAGTGTTATTTTGATCCTGGATTTACCAGCCTCCAGTGAGGATGAACCACTCTTTCAAACTCAGCAGGATTGACAAACAAGTACAAGTCCAATATCAAATGGGATTGAGACACAAGACATGTTGTTTGAGGCAGAAGCACTCCTCTTGATTTTGAAAAGAGGGTTTAGCTCTTCATCAGTAAGTTAAGAAAGAATGTGCTCGAATGTATAACATTGTAGACACATCATTGAACCTTGAAGGCTCAAAAGTACTATTTGAAAAGGCATTGAAATTCATCAAAACAAAATAAAATAAAAATAAAAACCAGAGAATTATGCAAAAAGTTGAAAAAACTAATCATTTTGGCAATATCATGAAGGAAAAGGATAAATGTAACTGATGAAAGACCAAACAAAAAATAAAATCATTGGTTTAAAGCTCATAAAAATTACCTTGAAATGAAAAGCAATAGTATCTAACAAATCAGTAGAAAGGAAGCAAAAGCAAAGGAACAAGGGGGATTAATACACTCCAACGAAAACATATAAAGTAGCAGGAGATAATGTTCTTTCTAAGAAAGATAACTTTTCAAAGTAATTCTATTAAATCAGAACGTTTAAGTTTTAACAAATCAAACATCTTCAGTAATAGTGCATTACTGAGCTTGAACCTAAAAGCCTGAAACATATAAAGTTGCAGACTGTGAGGGGAAGGGCAAAGGGAGAGCAATACCTTCTTTGGGTGCAACTTAAGATAAATATTTGAGACTTTAATCTATCAACTCGGCTTTCTCTGTTGAAGACAAAAATTAATTATATAAATAAGTTCATAGATGATGATGAAGCAATATTTCAAAGAAACCTCTCAGAATAGCCAAATTGAGAAGAATACCGGTCCTCAAGGGGGATATATGGAATCCAGTCCATTTTCATTTGTTTCATGGGAATTATCTCTTCGGACTCTCTCTGAACTAAGTTAATCCCAATTTTATCAGACGGTGGGAAAGGTGATACAACCTGAATACAGTAGCAAGTTGAAACATCTTTAAATTTAAAATAAAAATGAAAAATTGATTTTACAATCATCAAAATGGATACAATCACAAAGCTGATTCCAACAACATTTACACCTGCAATCTATGAACTGGAATTTCCAGCCAAATGTATATGCCCAAGGCCATGCCCGCAAGGAGTGACATACATATATCACAGCTAGAAAACTCAAATGACAATTCCTAATTTGCACAATCTAATTTTCCTCCAAAAAAAGGTCAAAAGCACTAATCAATTTTAGCCAAAACACATAGAAGAGCCAAGTTTGACTACTTACAGCTACAACAACAGGTATGCAGACAACTTTGCTTTCATCTTTGAACCAGACCAGTTGAGCTGAATATATCAATAAAGATAAGTAGTAAGATGAAACACCAACTAAAGGAAAATGAGCTACCAATCAAATTCAAGTCGTGCCCTAGCAAAATAACAAAATGAATTTCGCAAACCACTTACGCTCGGTGCAACCAAAGAGATAAACCTTTTTCCCATGCAGTACACCACCCTCTTCAAACGCATTCTGAACAAAATTCATGGACCAAATTAAACAGTTAAGATAAATCGTGTAAATTCTTCAGAAATGATCATCTTACGAGGAAAGTTGTGTTGACCGTTGGCCACAATACTCACTTCCAGGTTAGAGAAATTCCATTTGTATTGATACACAGAATCCAATTGATCCCACTGGCATCACAATAAGGTGCAATAAGAAAAAAATACGCGACAGAAATGAAGTAATAAACGAAGAAGAATTATGAAATAAATAAACAAACCTCTGTTCCGACAGGGAATGTTTCCCTCCATAAGTCTTCCTACAAAATATTTATCAGTAACAATCATTAGTCCCACAACTTTACAGCCGATAATAAATATAATTGCCACTAATTTGGATCAAGAACCGCAAGCATTAGTAGAAATCCTCAACAAAGAGACATAATAATAAAATAAAAAAGGTTGAAATTGAAAATTAGGATGTAGTAGTACCAAGTTGCGCTGATCCTCGAAGTACTCTTCGTGTTTGGCAGGTTTAATTGTTGCGGATCGCTTCTTGCGTTGTTTGGGCTCTTCGCCTTGCTTCGCTTTCCTCTTATTAGCTATTTTGCTCATTGTGAATTTAGAGAGAGAAAGAGCGAGTAATGTCAATGTGTGTGTGAGAGAGAGAGAGAGAGATTTTTGTTTTTCTAGTGAACTTGTGTGTGGTTAGGGTTTAGGGTCCAATAGTGGTGAAGCGATGGGAGTAGCCAAAGGACGGAGAGAGGATCCAAATTTGAATGAAGACAAAAACACGCTCTGAAAGAGGCGGGGATGGGTTGGTGAGAAACACTTTTCAAATTTGCCACTCACAACAATGAACAATCACAAGCCTGTATTCTTCTTCTTTCTTTTAATTTTAATAAAATTAATTAACTAATTTAAATCAAACAAACCATGGGATATTGGGAGTGCTGTGATTCCTGTGTGCTAATCGAAAACATAATTGATTCATTATTAATTTAATTAAAATAAAATAACTAACATTAAAAAATAAATATATTAAATTATATGATAAAAATTTGAGTTTTATTATATATATTTTGAAAGTCATATATAAAAATTGCTTTTGATTGATTAATAATATAAAAATCTTTCGAATAATGAAGAACTTTTTTTTTTATATAAATTTTTGTAAATACAAAATATTAAAGAAAAACAAAACAAAATTTTGTTGTTGTATCCTTCTCATTTTAGACTAAGTTATATGTATGTGGATTAGTTGTTCTAAACTAGATAACAACTCCAATTAACAAAATCTAATACAATCAGTAAAATAAGGGATTGAATTGAAATAAACAGACATCAAAAGACAAGATGAACCATATTTGGCAAATGAATCAACCAACATATTAGCTTCTCTACGAATGTGACCTATGACGACAGTTTTGAAACTAAACCTTCACTTTGAGAATCTCATCATCAATAAGTTCGTTGAATTAACTTTCTGCATGCTCTCCATGATCCAACAAATGAATCGCTTCATGGTAATCAGACTCTACCATCAAGCTCATTGTCTCCAAATCAAAGGCCATTTTCATCATATAAATGATCGGCCAAAGTTATGCTTCTAGGATCAAGCAGTGTCCAAGTCTCCGGGAAAAAAACTTGGATGAATTTACCATCGTTGTTACGAAGGGGGTTCTTCTCTGGTACCGAAACATTTATAAAATAATTTTGTGCGATTATTCGTTATATTTATTCTCTTTATCTGTTTTCACTTTTTCACCAAAATTCCTATATTTCACCGATTTACATTCCATGCTTGCACTTATAATATTTACTCCCTCTATTCTAAAATGACTAACAATTTAATATTAAAAAAATTATGTTAACTAATATTTTTAGTTTTCAATGAGATATTAAAATTTTGTTTTAAATTTATCCAAATAAATTACACCAATATAATAACTTTTTAGTATTGTGTTTATTAGTTTTTCAACTACTACCATTAATCACCCAATAAATACGGGTAATACATTTATACAAAGTATAAGTATTTTAGTAAAATCACTTCAATAAATAACTTATTCATGATTCTTCTTAATCCATGTGAAAAGAGTTAAAACATTGGTCAATTTAAAATGGAGATAATATCGTCGAAGCGGTAATTTTTTGACAAGCAAGATGATGATTTTGACCATGCATGCCGAGAGAATGGGCGTAATTGTATGGATTTTTCAACGCAAATTGAACATCTTGGTGAGGATTGTTGGAAATCGACAATCACACACAAATCTGAAAACAAAAAAGAGAATAGGGAAGAGAAATATGACACAGTATTTTACCCTGGTTCACCCAATGTAGGCTACGTCCAGCTTGTCTGTACTATCAGTTGGCTTTCTGCTGACCCCGCCAACAAGAAGGGTTGTCATCTGACTGCGAAAGATGAGCCATATCCAACAAGGATCAGCACAAACCTTTGGGAACCTAACCTTTAACTCTTACAACCTGATACAGAAAGCTGGAGGGAGAAAAAATGTGACAATCAAAGAAATGGATCAATCACGAATGCTTGTGTTTTTACCTCAGAAACCGGAAAAAAAATGTGATTAATCAAAGAAATGGATCAATCACCAATGCTTGTGCGGTTGCAGGCAATGCTAAGCTGAGTTACAAATTTGTTTAGCTTCTTTTAGTATTAGTGCTAATGAAAAGTTAAAAGTTACAATTAAGAATTTTAAGATCATTGAAAAGGAAATTCTAATGGTTTGGACTTTTGGAGAATTTGTTTTTAGGTCCCGAATGTTGGCAAAAGGTTCAAGTAGAAGGCACTTGCTTCCTACATCCCACAATTTATTATCTGCACCTTCATAATTTTAAAAATCTTAATTCCCATTACATTCTTCATAAGTTCCTCTCAAACATTTTTTCGACTAAAGTTGAACTTCTTCATCCACATAATTCTTCATAATTTTTTTTTCTTAGTTTCCTTTTTTGGTTGTGATATTTTCTTCTTGTTGCTTGTGTTTTGGAAAATGTTTCACCTTCAGAAATTGGATTATCCTTATCCCTTCCTTCCCCAAGTCCATTTTCCCATCACCAAACGGTCCAAACTTTAGCTAAGCATAAAGATGAGACGCTGATTAATAGCCACTACTATGATTAGAGATGGACAAAAAAGATGTGTCTGTCAGGTTCGGTTCGTCTTAGTTGGGTTGGGCGGGTTCGACCAAAAATGCTATGCTTACGCACAAGACTACCCCTCTTCCTGAAAGCTTCACGGGAACTACTTTACGACAGACGACCGCCCGTAGGGGGTTTACTGCACAAGGCCCCTGTAGAGGAAAAGCTTTATCCCAGCAAATAGAAGATGCTCAGCTCCGCAACACATAGGGATTAGCACGCTTAGTAGAATATTCAAGAGGCCTTAAAAGATCAAGATAAAGACGAGGGAGCCGACTTGAGATTTTAACATTATAACAAAAAAGAATAGCTTTCGGATCTCTATTTTTTATTATCATCAAATAAAATTAGAATCATAAGATTAAATTCCTTTGAGTTTCATTCTTGCGAACGTACTCCCGAGGATACTTAACGCATTTTATCATCAATTCAATTATCATTCACGTTTTTTATTTTTCTTATCAAGGAATAGATTGTTTTACTTGGATGACTTAAATGTCTCGTATTTCTTGAAAAAACGAAAAACTGAATTGAACTCATGAGCTGATGTTAAACTGCAGTTAGCTGTTCCAAAATAAACTGAACTCTTTTATTAAGAACTGAACTGTATTCAGTTCAGTTTTTAAAAACTGAATCACTTCTAGAAGAACTGTTAACTGAACAGAACCTGTGCAGTGCGGAAGAGGTTCGCTCACACTTCGACATGCACTGCTTTCGTGCTTCGTTTCAACTTTCACGATCTTGCTTGTTGCGTCTAATAAATTATAGTTAAACATTTTTTTTCTTCTAATAAAGCCACTTTCCTCACATGGGTTTTTAACTCACCGACTTTGCAAAATCACATTATATATTTATTATATATCTATTCGAATAAAAGTTATAATATAATGTGTCTGAATTTTAAAATAAGTTGCTTCTGTTCCTTGAAAAGTAATTGATAATAGATTTGAAAATAGTTAATTTTTATAATAAATGTTTGATAGTGTAAAAAAAATTATTATAAAAATACATCAAAATTGAACGCGTATTTTATAATGAATTCTTATAACATTTTTATATTTTATTTATTTACTATATTATTTATCTAATTCTATTTTTTTTCTAACACAAATCAACGTAAAAATGAGAAGCAAAATTAAAATGATGTGTTGTTTTTGTAATTAAAAGTGAAAATAAAAAAGTTATTTTCTCAAAACAAATGACCTTAAAAACGGTTCAGCGCAATTCAAAATAATTTTGAACAGCTCAAAACAATTCAAAATAGTTTTTCAACAATTCAGATCAGTTCAAAATAATTCAGAAAGTAATTCAATTTGAATTGATTTAGTTTAGTTTAAGTCAAATCACCTATAAAACAGTTTGATTCAATTCGTATAAATTGTTTAACAGTTCAGTTCGAATGAACTGCAAATAGAGTTCGTCACAGTTAAGTTCAATTCGAATTGAATAGTCCTAACTATGACTATATTTCTACACTAAAGGGGCCGATGAAAGCAATGGGTTTTGGAGTAACTAGTTTCATGGTTTTTGGAGGAGTCAATATCAGGAAGGAAGGAGATTAATTTTGTTCCATCTTAATCATTTAATTAATTAAGATTAATAATATGTGTTAATTATTATTAAAAAATAATTAAGTGATCTACTTGTGCTGATAAAAACAAGTGGTTCACTTGTGAACCATATACTTGCAGCCTCATCTCACGGTAGAATTTGTCATCTACACATGAATACACCCTCAATCTCCTTATGATTTGCTATTGTAGTTTCAAATGTTTTCTAAATATTCACGTGTCTTTTCAAATATTATAAATTCATGAAGGTTTTTTTTTTAAAAAAAAAATTTAAAATATGAATTTATTAAAAATATAAACTTCAAAAAATTGATTATAAAAGTCTTTTTAGAATCTTATATGTGAAAATATTTTTTTAAAATCTCATTCCCATCCATTCCCTTATTCATGTTATTTTAAAATTTTGATCGAACAACACAATATTTTTTTTATAAAAAAAAGTCTTTTAAAATTATTTAAAATCCTAATTCAATATCAGCACTTAACTCTAATTTAACTATCTTTCGTAACTTAAATAAACAAAAAGTTGACTTTAAAAAGAAAAAAAGTTAACGGCTTTTGTGTAGCCGTTGAAAGTGCATGCGCAGATGCACTACGAGAGATAAGGAAAGGAGTGAGTCATTCTCAAACCCATTGCTCCATTAGTGATAGAGGATACAGGTCCTTGAATTGTAGGGTACCTCCACTACTGAAGTGTTTCATGTCAAATGTGCTCAAACAATTAGAACTGTTTGGCCATTGTAAAGAGCATCTTCCACGAATGGATCAATTCACTTACACTCCAATCCATTCTTCCAAAATCTAGGAAGATTCTTCTATTTTGCCCGTATGATTTTTTTTTCTAATCATTAACTAATTAAATTTTAATTAAAATGTATGAACGATGAATTTTGAGTTGACGAGTACATCTAGTTTTTTCTTTTTTTAAAGAACAAATTAATACATCTAGTTATACCTTGAAAGTAGATGGTTAGATGGAACCCCTAATGTCCAAGAGAGTTATCAGGGAAATAGCTTTGTTTCCACTAAAATGAGATCATATGATGTATTTTACTTGAAAAAGAAGGGGATATCTTAGATATGTAGTTATTACTAGGGAATAGACCACACTAAGAAGGAGAAGGTATAACCAATTAAGTTTAATTACTTGAGGTTATGGTTTTCTCATGTGTGACTCAAGTTTAATAGTAAAGTTTTTAAAATTCCAATGTTTGGAGAGTTATTTTGTTTTTATATATGCATATTTTATTTTGAAAATTTTGGACCGAAAGAAAGTCATTTTATCTTCGTAAAATTATTATTGGCTTTTGATTTATTTATATTGTTATTCTTTGAAAAAACTGAACGGATATTTTTTTGAATTGACTTAGCTTGCTGTAACTAAATTTTTATGGGTACGAACTATACATTTCTTTGTTTCCTTTTATTTTTTTTATTATATGATATAAATTTTCAGAGTTTGTATGGCTCACTCTTTTCTTATTCATTTTTTTTAAAAATAAGTTGTATGTTTTTTAGAGTTACAGTCCTTTCCAATAAAGCATCATCTTGTTGGCATGCTTTTCCATTGTTTCGATTCCTCTGTTTTGCTTTACGTTGTACTTTGATGCTCTCCAATAAAGCATCATCCTGTTGGGGTTATATATATATATATATATATATATATATATACACATATATATATATATCCCAAAAATAATATTAAAAACATAATTTTATAATTTACAATTGAATAATATTATTTTAAAAATTTAACGTTGGATTAAAAATATCTTTCACATGAATTATATATATAAAATTTTATATTAATTTAAAATAATTTATTATCTCATTTATATTGATTAAAATTAATGTAATATAATTATTTAAAAATATAAAAAATATTGATCATTTGATCATTTTTTATTTTTATTCAATTTTAATAAAATTTAACATAAATAATCTTAATAATATATAGATATAATTTGAATCAATAAAAAATATATTTTATATCCAAATTATAAAAATAATATAATAATTAAAATTATATTAATATAATTTGATTTATATATATATATATATATATATATTTTAGTCAAAATTAACAAACAGGTAGTTATGTGCTGATGACAACTTGGACTTTATGACAGTTGTCTAAGCTGCCTTGGCCCCCACAGTCAACTTGACATTGTTGAACATCAATTCAAGTAGCCGCCAGTAGCTTTCACTTTTTATGGCAATGATCAGCATATGTTTAGATTTACGTCCTTTTTTGGGCTGGATGTGTATTTTTTACTTATCACTGCATATTTTTAAAATTAATTCTGGATAAAATTAATTTTAAAGTGAACTAAGTTTATGTTGAGATTTCACGAACAAATTAATAATAAATTTCAGTATAAAATCATTGATCTAACATAAAAGTTTATTTAAAATAACTAAACTCATAATTAATTTTAAACCTAAAATAATTTTTTTAACCAAAAATCAACATTTATACTTTTTATAGCGTTAAATGAGCATACGTCAACGTGTGGGTAAAGAGTTTCCAAACAAGCACGGTGTTGTTTTACTTTTTTTCTTCTTCTTTCAATTTCAAATTAAGGTTACATTAGATATATAATTAATAACATAATGAAACTGTTTGAGATTAGTTGGACACATGTTGACACTTGTTGATTTTTTTTTTTAGTCCTTTATTTTTAATCACTCGAACTTTTTTTTTGTATTTTTTAATTGCTAAATTAAGTTTTTATTTCCAACATTTATCATTAATAATTAATAAAAATATAATTATAGTCTAAAGCATCGTTAATTTGTAAACAATAATAAATAAAAAATATACATTGCTAAATAAAAATAGAATATATATATATAATGTAAATTATTCTTTTTTTGTTTTGATTTTAATATTTTATATTTTTCTCTCTCTATCAACTATCTCTTATGCTTTTTGTTGTATTTTTGTTAATTATTAGGATCTTAATTTTAACAATTGAAAAATTATGAAGACTAGATAAGGATAATAAAAACTAAGATGATAAAAGAATACATAAATCCAATATCTTGGTGTCAAATCAACAATCTAACTATCAACATTTTATTATTAAATGTCAACGCTCCAAATTTGACAATTGTATCAAAATTTCATGATTTTGAAGAATAAAAGAATAAAGAGACTATAAGTTAAGTAAAATAAAAGAATCAAAATTATATAGATTTTTATTTATTTTTGTATTGGGAAGGTGAATAAACTCCAAACTAAGATCTAACTCTGCAATACCAGGGCATATGATATTTCCGACAAAAGCCTACCATCTTAATTTTTTAAGAGAAATTTTTTTATATGTAAGAATCAGAAACAAATATTAAGATTTATTATAATTCTTACATTATACTTAACTAATTAAGTTAGATCTTTGAAAAATTCTTGTGGAGGATGCTATGTAATAAACAAACCTCATTTTTCGAGAGAGCACAATTCGATAGCATAATTACAAACTTAAAAAATATAAGTACATCTCTATATTTTAAAATTTGTAAATATATCTTTAAATTTATAACTTTTAATTAACTTCTTTGCCGCATTTTTTATGAGATTTTGCCAAGCACCTAATTAATATATATTAAATTTTTTTGAGAAATTATTGAATAATTAAATAAAAAACTTGCTTTTTAAATTATTTTAAAAATTAATTATTTTAATAGATTCCTAATGAAAATGAATTCAGAGACCTAATTAAAAAAAATAATTTGAAATTTAGAAACTCAGTTATAAATTTTCAAAGTATAAAAACATATTTTTCTTTTGGTGAAAAAGTATAAGAACTTATTGAAAAATTCACTAATAATTTAGAAACTTATTAATTAATTTAACGTATTAAGCATATAAAGTCGTGTATATTTTAATCGCTTATTTTTCGATTCAATGAAAAAAAAAATAATTTTAATCGCTTATGCATGTATAATTAGTTCCAGTCCTGCGAATGAGCTAGCTAAACGTGATTTGTCTGAGGCTAACAATCTTTCTGTTTTTGATTCTATTCCAGATTTTCTGGCTTTGTATTGTTTATCTGACTCCTTTGGAGTTTTCTAATATAACTAGTTTCTTGCGGCTGATATATCTTGAAATATCACATAATTTTTTTATCATTTAAATTTTTAAAAACAAAAAATTTTGTTTGAAACTTTGAATGGAGGAAGAAGTAAGAAAAAAAATATAAAAGAGAACTAAAATAAAAATATGAATTATTTGAATAGATACAAAATGGAAAAAAGGAAAAATTAGATATAGAGATATATAATATGTCTTTTCTTTTGTAATATTTCAGGCCAACATGGTACCTTAAAAAGGAAAAAAATATCTTTCAACTTTCAAAGTTCCAATTTCATCAACTGGACACGTGAGAAAAAATCTGAGAAGATTCATGAGAATAGATGGGGTTTGAAGTGACGATCTCTTTTTCCTTATTTTTTTCCGTACGCGCATTTTTTCTTAAATTGTAATTTTGTTTTGATGTACTATAGTCATACACTAAGATTGGAATATGTGATATCATGATTCATGAATTGCATCCTACCCAAAAACTTTTTTGATTTTTTTTTAATAACTCTTTCAAAGACATGAGCTCTTACAATTATCTTTACGGAAACCATAAACAAACAAATGTTTATAAGTGAGTTTTATGATTTTTTTTTTAAGTGATTTTTATGATTACTAACTTCACTTACTGCAATTTTTTAAAAAATACGAAGCACTGCAGTTCATTTTAGTATCAAATAAAAAATTAACAAACATAAAATTTAAATTTAATTAAAACATATCTATCATGTAACAATGATGTAAATGAGTCAAATAAGTTCTTTGACTAGATTCACGCAATTCAAAAAATATCATACTGGTTGAATTAAGTTGAATTTAAATATTTTTGAATTATCAAACTTAACTCAAACTTCATAAATAGATTGAGTAGGCTCAATCAACTCAAAGTTAAATAATGATATAACAATAAAATTATCATTCAAGTAATTTGGAGCGTTATCAAAAAGTCAAATATGATAATCATAATTTTTCTTATTTTTAGAACAATTGATGACTTTAAATTAGTTGATAATGGATTAAAAATACAGTTTATAAAACACATAATTATTCCATTAATATTTTTTACGATGTGATAAATCAATATATTGGTAACATTATTGTTATGTTATAATAAACCCTTACAAGCATTTTTAGAATAAAACATAAATTTCTAATATTATAAATTAAAATTAACTAATTCAATTATTGTTATCGAGAATACTAATGAATAGAAATAAAGGATTTGAATTATTGGATTAAATGGAAAGAAAGAAAATGAAATAGGTGGCATCTTTTGTCTCCAAAACCGAATATGTCTCCTCAAGCCAAGTGCAGGGAAACGTATAATTGACCTAGCAACAGCACTATAGAGGGAAACAACGTTGTCCACCACCACTACGATTCCTACAACGGGTGGCCCCTATCGTTCCAGTTGCCAGTATCATTACCCGTCAACTCAGCAGCCACGTCACCAACCAACGGTGCTTTCTTCGACACGTGTCAGTCGCAACTCCATTCCCTACGGTTCCAGTCAGCGCGCACGGGTACGTGGTTCGTTCGTTCGTTCGTTTCAGCTTCTACTTCCTTCACCACTTCGCCTTTACCCCCAAACTTTTTGGCGATAATAATTATTAGCCAAAAAAACAGAATCATTACTATTATAAATAAATCAACAATTATATATATAAAAAAAAACGATTTCTCCCTCGGAAAATTCCACGTTCCCTTTCTCTCATAATATCACTGTTGCGGTGTGTTACTATCATCGAATCTCGAAACAATGGAGCCTGCAAAGCAAAACCCTAGCAAACTTCCGCCGCCTTTTTTTTGTCCTCAGCATGAACTTTTTCTGTAAGTTTCCCTTTTTAATTAATTATTGTTATTTGTTTAATTAATAGTACCGACTTTGAAAGCCTTTTCATGTTATTGGGGGTGGTAAAGCTTTTTGGTTCAATTTGAGGAGCGGTATATAATTTTCGACATTTTCTTTTTAATTTCTCGCTGTAATCAAGTCTTCGACCTTATATGTATATTTCTCCCTTTCTTTTTTTGTTTTGTTTTCCGGCAAAAGTGGTTTTTTTTTTTTTTTTTTTGGAATTTTGTGGGCTTGTTGGGATTTGTTGTTGTTGTTGTTGTTGTTGTGGGATGTGAGCAACAAGTGCAATTGTTGCTTGTTTGTTTTTGAATTGTTGTTCGTTCATGTTAATTTTTGGGCATATTGTGTTTACTTGTAAGCTACTTTGTAGATTTCTGTTTTTGTTATTGCGTGTTGTGAGTTTTTGGGGCCAAATTGTTTATAAGAGATGTTGAGGATTTGATATTTTTGTTTTGGAATGGATCGTGAATATTTAGCGAGCTCAATTGAATTTGTGACAGTTTGTAGGGATTTGAAATTGGAAAAGTTTTCAGCTGGCTTCAGGCTAGTTGAGGGATAGTGCTTTCTGTGTGTCACAGATGGCTGAAGATAGCCCGCGAGTTGGTGGGTTTTCGGCTGGTCTGGCTGTGATATTGAATGGCGAGGACGGTAAGAAAAATTTGCCAAAAACTCGGTTTCTTTCTTGCTGTGACGATTTGGGTCAGCAGTCAGTGGAGCGAACCCTTGAGTACGTGTTTGGCCTCCCGAACAGATCACTCAATTCATTCACTGGCCCGGTTGATCGTAATTTTATTCGCTCTGTTATTAGGAATGATTTCTCAAGATATAATGTGAAATTGAGTGGTTCTCATAGTGAAAGAGATGGAATTTGTATTAATAGTAAACATGGTTATGGGCCTGTTGTTATAGGCCTAGAAGAATCCAGCATCTGCGGTGATATTAAAGTCATCAAGTCACCTTTTCTTATAGAGAGCATGGCGATGTTCAGTAGTGCCAGGGCTAGTGCTTGTGTCTGGAAAGGAAAATGGATGTATGAAGTTATGTTGGAAACATCTGGCATACAGCAGCTTGGTTGGGCCACTCTTTCTTGCCCTTTCACTGACCACAAAGGTGTTGGTGATGCTGATGATTCATATGCTTATGATGGGAGACGAGTTAGCAAGTGGAACAGGGATGCTGAGACATATGGTCAGTCATGGGTTGTTGGTGATATCATTGGATGTTGTATAGATTTAGACCGAGATGAAATATTATTCTACAGGAATGGTAATTCCCTAGGGGTGGCATTCCAAGGAATTCGAAAGTTGGGTCCTGGTTTTGGTTATTATCCAGCAGTTTCTCTCTCCCAGGGTGAAAGATGTGAGTTGAACTTTGGAGCTCGACCCTTTAAGTATCCAATTGAAGGCTACCTTCCTCTTCAGGCTCCTCCCTGTAAGAGCTACTTTGTCACCCAATTGCTGCAATGCTGGTCAAGGCTGTTGGACATGCATTCAGTGGAACGAGCTGAGCATTCTTTAGTTCAGAAATTGAGAAGAGTGAAGAGGTTTGTTTCATTGGAAGAAATTTTCCATCCAGCTTCTTATGCCATATGTGAGGAATTATTCTCTATCCTTGAAGCAGATGTTGGGATCACAGAGTATATGGTTTGGGGTCCAATGTTGTCTTTCATGTTTGAAGTTTTAGGTTTGCATGCACCCCATGATTACTCAAGCTTGGATAAAGTAGTTGAGGTTCTGCTACAATTTCAAGGATCACATGTGCTATTTGAGCACATCCTAAATGCCCTTTCTTGTGGTTGTAAAATAGCCTCATTAGTTCTAATTGAGTGTCCTTACTCTGGATCATATTCTCACCTTGCATTGGCATGTCATCTACTAAGACGAGAGGAACTTATGGTGCTTTGGTGGAAGTCACCAGATTTTGAATTCTTGTTTGAAGGGTTTCTTTCACGAAAGACTCCAAACAAACAGGATCTTGACTCCATGATACCAACTGTTTGGTGGCCTGGTTCATGTGAAGATGCATCTTATGAAGGTAACATGATATTGACAACCACAGCTTTATCTGAATCAATCGGCAAGGTAATTTCTTTATCTCCTTGACCTAGCTTCATTTTTAGTTATTCTGTCTGAAATTAATACCTCATTGATTCTATCTGAACTTTGAAGAAGCAAGAAGGAAACTATTAAACTGATAAGTTTCTGTATGCAATATGTTATATATTTTTCATCAATCAATTCAATTGTTACTTTACCTGTTAAATAAATTTATCTATTGCATTGTTATGATTGATGTAGTAGGATATTAATGAAAAGGAAGAGGAGAGTGTGTCAGAGTGACATATGGTTTATTGTACTTCTCTGTGCCTAGATGCAGCAGTTTTTTTTTTTTTTTGACTTGTTTGTTTTTCTCAATCCTAAGTCCTATATGGGTCAATGGGTGTAGGGAATGACTGTTATTGTTCTGAGATCACAGTAACAATGCTGTGATCTGTCATTTATGCATGAAGCTGAATGAAAATGAGAGAAACTTTTACAAGTTTACTGATGACTATGATGCAAAAACTTATCAAGTGAACACATTTCCCTCTTGATTAATCATGTGATCTAATGAGTGAATATGAGTATTATGTTACTTCTTAAGATACAAGGTTGGGCAAAATAAATCTTCACTTTTTGTTTATGTTGATTATTCTTGTTGATTATGAAATTATTTTCAATTTGATTTCATAATCTTCTTCTCCATCTTATTCTATCAGACATGGCATGGGACTAGGGATAAGGGGTTAGTGGTAAACTCATGCTATCTTAATTTTCTATAAATAGAAGAATTTTTTTCATTTACTACTCATTCTTAGCATACAAGACAAAATATAAGGTTGTTTCTATGAATTTTATGAATAATATTTCTTTCGTATTTGAGGGTAAAATTCTGTGAACTATTGTGCTATTGGACATAGTTTGCTATATATCTGAGTATACCTTGTTCAAATGTAGATTGAAGAGAAGCATAGGGACCTTTGTCGCTTAGTGATACAATTTATACCACCTACGAATCCTCCCCAGTTACCTGGAGCAGTATTTAGGACACTTTTACAGAGCCTTCTACTGAAGAACAGAGGAGCAGAACGAAATATTCCACCTCCTGGAGTTTCTAGCAACTCTGTTCTTGTTTCAATTTACACAGTTGTACTCCATTTTCTATCTGAGGGATTTTCCTTGGGTGACATCTGTGGCTGGTTGAAGAGCTGCAAAGCAGATGTTGGTTTCCTTCATAGAGGTGGTGAACAAACTTTTCCTGTACATTTATTTCTGAAAAATGATCCCCATAGAGCTGATATTTCCAGGCTTGGGGGATCCTATAGCCATTTATCAAAGCTACACCCAACAATTGATCATGAAATGGAAGTGATTCAATGGGATGAAGGTTGCATGGATAGTGAAGAAACCAGGGTCACCCATTCAACCAGGCAGAAGCCATGCTGCTGTTCTAGTTATGATTCTGATTTTACAAGGAACTTCAAGGTTCCAGCTAAATACCTGGGCAAAGGTTCTAGTGGTCATTGTAGCTCTATTCCAGAAAGACCTGCTCATGTTGCTGCTGAATGCAGTGATGGGAGTTTGAATGATGAGATAACTGATAAACCAAGCTCCAGTGATCAATCTGAACCTGAGTATGGTTACCGCCAAGTTCACCATATGAAGTCTGTACCAAAGGATACTAATATGTCTACAGATACGCTACAGGAAGAAGAGCTACTTGATACTTTGCTATGGTTGTATCATGTTGGTCTAGCTCCGAATTTTAAGCAGGTGAGATCATGTTGGCAAAATTTATTGCAAAATCGCAAGTTTAGACAGTGAATGGCTTGATTTCCTCTGAGATGTCTGATCTTTTTTCTAAAATAAGAATAACTAGTTACACTCAATAATATTAAAAATGGAGGTATGTGACTGTGTCTTTGTATTAGTTTATTTTGAGTTCAAAATAGCTTATAATTAAAATCTTACTGAATGGGCATTTGAAAAAAAATGAAGCAAAATTTCTTCCAAATTAATCAAAACCAAGCATGTATTTGAAGTCTTAAACCTAACTTGTGGATTACCTAAATACCCTCTTTTTTGGTCTTTGATTTTTCACCTGTATGGAATGATATATCTGGAAAGAATTTAAATGCGATACCTGTTTGATGATAATTCATATCAGAAGTCTGTTAATGATATCTGACACAAGAGGAGAGGATAGTGAAAGTCATCAACATGCCGGAATATCTTAATTCTCTTATAACTACCACCTCCGTAACTTTCTTATGGTAAGTATGATGGAAAATTATGTCTGGGGCATATGCTAGAAAAACCATTTTCTTTGAAAAATAAGACGGGGGAGGAAAAGGAAACCAATACTTGCACAGGGAAGATCAATTAAAACTGGTTTATATTTGACACTCGTACTCCATTTAATATTTTTTTATGGATTTTATTTTATCAATCCAACCATTGAGTCACAACTAATCATTATTTAGGTCTTATATATCAGATTTTAAAAAATCAAAAGTAGAGTAAGTATGCAATTGGATTA
Source organism: Glycine tomentella (assembly GCA_007407185.1). Taxonomy (NCBI): domain Eukaryota; kingdom Viridiplantae; phylum Streptophyta; class Magnoliopsida; order Fabales; family Fabaceae; genus Glycine; species Glycine tomentella. The sequence continues at coordinate 1,266,649 of PYAF01000301.1, forward strand.
TTGGTATTTTGTTATTTTTAACGCCTATGTTATTTTTAAGACATTTTGCTTGACCATTAAACAATCTTTTTGGTAAAAGTAAAATTTTCTGAGCATGATTTGCATGAAACAAAATTTTCACCTAATAGTGAATTTTATGAAAATAGTATATCCTACAGGGTGTTTTGGGAGTATGAATTTGATTTTGCTTTCGCTGATGTCACTAAACCCTAACACCTTAGTAAAATAATATTAAATATCATTTAAATTTTTGGGATACAATGAAAAAGACATGTGATGAATGTTATTTTTCCTGTTTTTGTAGGCATCATACTACATGACTCATCAGGCACAGTCAATTTCCCTTTTGGAGGAAACTGATAAGCAAATCAGAGAACGAGCTTGCAGTGAGCAATTGAAGCATTTGAAAGAAGCTCGTAATGAATATAGAGAAGAGGTTATTGATTGTGTTAGGCATTGTGCTTGGTAAGATGACCATAAGAAGTAACACTTAAGCTTATTTGTCTCATTTGTCTATTCTTTCCCTCATAGGTTATTGGGAAAAATCCAAATCCCACATCAACTAGAGATAGTGCCAAGATATAGTATATAAGTGGGGTACAACTCCCATCCTATGAGTTAACTTTTGGGGTTGAGTTAAGCCCAAACCCACATTATAAGATGGTATTAGAGCCTATCCTAGATCCATTAATGGGCCACCCACCATATTATCCACGCACCAAGCCCAAAAGTGCTTGAGCATGGGGGGTATATTGGGAAAAAACCCAAATCTCACATTGGCTAGAGATAGCGCCAAGATATAGTATATAAGTGGGGTGCAACCCTTATCCTATGAATTAGTTTTTGGGGTTGAGTTAGGCCAAAACCCACATCCTAAGATAGGGTTATGATTTTCAATTGGCTTTCTACATCTTCCAAATGGTATTAGGTTGGAATTTTCCAGTAGTGTTGGCTAGGTTGTATTTCATGTTCCCAACTTCTCATTATCTAATTGTTAACCTAATTTGATAACTTCCAATTTGATGACAACACTGTGATAGTGTTCTTACTTTCTAAAATTTTGGTGGTATTCACTCCTGCTACAGTTAATAAGGAGTGCACTTGTTGATTAAATGTTCGTTCATCCATTCCCTTCCTCACTTTATTTACATTTTTGGTTTATTGGACCCTACTTAGATTACCGAGTTAAACTAATTTCAATAAAGATAAAGTTGGTGAACATAGTTTGGAAGAATAGAAGTATAATTCTCATTTTTTAAACAGCAGGAGTACACTTTAAAAATGTTTGTTTCTTTTCTCTGTTTCCTTATGTGTTCATGTTTCATAAAATTCATGCTATGCATTGTGACTTACAATAACTTGCATCAGCCTAAACTGTGCTGTCAGTTTGATATTTACTTTGTGAAACTCATTATAATATGCTTTGAGTTTTAAAAACTGTGTTTTGAGATTTGGATTTTAGGTTTTGTTGTTAATTATTAATTTTTAATAAAATTTCGCATCTGATTGAACTTTTCAGGTATCAGTGTTTTATAGATACCTATCTTTCATATGAAGTCAAACTGATAGAAATTTAGGAATTTATATTCGAATATATCATGTTTTGTTTCAGTATAGCTTTCTGGATGCTTTTCAAATAGTAATATCCTTTTTTTAAAAAAATCTAGCTTTCTAAGTCTTGATAACACTGTGATGCACATCATTGTTGTTTCTTTTACAGAGTTGTCTTTTGGGATCATTTCCTGCTTTACAGGTATCGCATCTCTCTATTTTCTCGATGGAAGCAGAGAGGAATGTATGCAATGTGCATGTGGGTTGTCCAGTTGCTACTGGTTCTTAGCAATATGGATTCGGTGTTTATCTATATCCCTGAATATTATCTGGAAGCTTTGGTAAATAAGCATTTCTCATTGTTAGATTTAACAGCAGTTTTGATTCATTCAAACTTCAGTTGCAGAGTGCAAAACATCTTCACTAGTTATCTACTTTAATACTTTTTTTTTGGGTTTTCCCGTTTTATGAGTCAAACATAATTACATATTAGATTGGGTATCTGGCACATTGTGTTAAAGACTGAGAGGGAAAGGGTCATATTAGAAAAAACATAAAAATTTGATATGAATTTGGGTTGGGAGTCACACATTAACCTTAATTAATTTGCAAAAGTATACATTAATTCATTTATTATAATTTCTCGTATCATTTCTTATAATTATATAAAAATTCTCTTGGCATTAATATTTTCTCCCCCATACAGGTTGATTGTTTTCATGTGTTGCGGAAAAGTGATCCTCCCTTTGTTCCATCTACAATTTTCATCAAGCGAGGACTTGCTTCATTTGTATGCATCATCCTTTCAATCTCTACTTTTCTGTTTTTCTGATTTGATATTTGACTTGTGCTGGATGTAAATTATACTTGATATTTGTTTCTGGACTCTGAGTGAATGAAATTTGATTCTACAGAGTTCATGGGAATTTTAGAATAAATTTTTTTGTCTTATATATGATATATGTAAGTACAGACTCTTATACAGGCAGTCTAACATGGCCAATATAAAAAAAACATAGGACATCAAGACACTGCCATGTGTGTATGTGTGTATCAAATGAAGTTAAATGGAAGCAACATAAAAAGATCTAAAATAAAATAATTAAATGTTAATCAAGATTTGTATATTCACCTTCCTATGATAATGAGTCTTACAAAAACATTCTTTAGGTGCTTGATGCTTTTGCTAGACTTGCATTTAGTAAGGGACTTGGTATTGAGTGACTTGAGAATTTGTGAAGGAAAAAGTGATAGGAATTTCTGAATGCTCGCTGAAAAAATTTGATATGAATTTGGGTTGGGAGTCACACATTAACCTTAATTAATTTGCAAAAGTAATACATTTATATTTGTTTATCAAAATTTCTCTTATCATTTCTTATAATTATATAATAATTCTCTTGGCATTAATATCACCCATACAGAAATATATATATTAGATTTACAAGAAGAATAAATTGCAACTCCATAAGTACATGTGATAAAGCACTGTGCATGAATCTGAAAAGTTCATGAACGTAAGCTTTTAATGCAGCTACTCCCAAATAGATCATTTCCAAACACTGTTTCTCCCATTGGTTCTAAATTATGCTTTGATATCTTTTTCACTAGGTCACCTTTGTAGTTACCCATTTCAATGATCCGAGAATATCAAGTGCAGATCTTAGGGATCTTCTTCTTCAGTCTATATCTGTCCTGGTGCAATACAGGGAGTATTTGGCTACCTTTGAGAGCAATGAGGCCGCCACGCAAAGAATGCCGAAAGCTTTATTATCAGCATTTGATAACAGATCTTGGATTCCAGTGACGAACATACTCCTACGATTATGCAAGGGTTCTGGTTTTAGTTTTTCAAAGAATGGAGAATCATCTTCGTCATCAGTTCTTTTCCAAGTATGTTAACAAACTCTTTTTGTTACTAAGTAGGTTTTGTTGGATCAATTTCTCACCATAAAGGTTTTTCCCCCTTGACCCTTGATGCAATGCAGCGGTTGCTTAGAGAAGCTTGCATAAGTGATGAAGGGTTGTTTTCATCTTTTCTAAACCGTCTGTTCAATACACTCAGCTGGACCATGACTGAATTTTCAGTTTCTGTTCGAGAAATGCAAGAAAAGTACCAGGTATGAATCTTTCTCCATCCTTGACTAAATTTGAATCTTGCTCTGCTTCCTGTCTTCTTCTGGTTGCTTAAGTTAAGAGTTCTGTAGCAGTAGGAGTACTGAGTACATATGCTACATAGGCTTTGGAATTTGAGTTTTTCTGTACTTTTTTAGCTGATTCATTGTTCTTTTAATTTAACTCATAGGTTCTTTCCAAGACATTGCATGCATAAGATTGAAGTTGTTTCTGTTATTATAATGATTGCTTGGCTAATTCAGAGTTTGATATATTCATTCCATTAATTTATTGTTGCAACACTTCTTTCTCAGGTAATAGAGTTTCAGCAAAGGAAATGCTGTGTCATATTTGATCTTTCATGTAATCTTACAAGGATTCTAGAGTTCTGCACTCATGAGATTCCTCAAGCATTCCTGTCTGGACCGAACACAAACCTCCGCAGGTTAACCGAGTTGGTTGTATTTATCTTAAATCACATTACTTCTGCAGCCGATGCCGAATTCTTTGACTTGTAAGTTCCAAGCCTATGACTTAATCATAGCCAGAACTGAATGCACCCCCCCTCCACACACACGAATATTACTTCCTGAGAGACTGATAGTCCAAGGTTCCTTGAGAATTGGAACCATCACGTTTAGTTGAAAATAGTTTTATCAATTGAGTTTTGATAAGAGGCTACCCTCTTAATCTTTTTCAGGTCCCTTAGACGGCATAGCCAAGCTCCAGAAAAAGTAAACAGAGGCATGATATTGGCACCTCTAGTAGGGATCATCTTAAATTTATTGGATGCTACAAATTCAACAGAATATCGAGAAAACAATGATCTTTTAGATGTTTTCGCAAGCATGGACTGTCCAGATGCTGTTCAGTATGGATTCCAGTATCTTTTGGATTATAACTGGGTTAGTTGTTGTCACCCTTAATCTATGTTCCTGATTCTTTAGTATGTAGAATGCCTTTTGTTTCTAATGCACTTTTTATCCAATGTTTCGAATATTCCAATTGATTTAGTTCATTAATTTGTTTATTTCCAACTTGGTGCTATCTATGCTAAATTAGTAACAAAGTCAACTTGGAAGTTCAGCTTTCATACTAAAAATTCTCGAGGAGATATTTGTCTAGAATATTGGAATATACTATTACTATATGATTCTTAATGATCTCTCATTGGTACAAATCCCTCACAGTTTTGCAGACTTGTATTATAATATTAAAATTTGATATCTTGTTCATATAATAACCTCAATAATGATCAATTTCAATTCAGCTTTGAACATTTTATGAATAATTTCAAATTAAAATTGAGCTGTCTAAAATTTGGCAGTTCTTATACACGTCAGATTCCAGTTTTCCCTTGATCTTTGACACTAATGTTTACCATTTTACTGCTCTTTCCTTTTCCCAGGATGGATCTTTTCGGGGGGAAGCTTTTGTGGCAAAGTATGAGCAGCTAGAAAATTTTCTAAGTCTCCTTACTTGCCGCACTGTGTTACAACATGATAAAGTGGATAGTGTGGGAGATACAGATCTTGATGATGGCTTGTGCTGCATATGTTATGCATGTGAAGCAGATGCTCAAATTGCACCTTGTTCACACAGGTCTTGTTATGGCTGCATTACGAGGCACCTTTTGAACTGCCAAAGATGTTTCTTTTGCAACGCAACAGTGACAGATGTTAGCAAAATTGGTTAGAAGATTGGCTAAGGAGGACCTTCTATTTTATGGTTGCTTGGTTCCTGGTTGAAGTCAGCTAGTCAGTAACTGATTATTTGCTTATTTATGAACTACATATATAAAAGGTGCAAGAAATGTAAAGGAAAACAAAGAAGGAAAAGATGGGGGAGAAGAAAAAAAGAGGGGGTGGGGTAATCGGGTAGGAGTTAATACTGTTCCAGATAGTGAAGTGTTTCTTGACATGGGCGGGGGGTAGTCGCCATCGGCGAATTAAGAATTTTGTAGGCTATGTTAGAGGGTATTATGCTGTAAATATGCGATGTAAATGGCAGGCAAAATCGTTGAATGACAACTTTCATTATTCATTAGATTACCTTTGAAGGCCGTAATGTCAAAGTCTGTAGCAGAGCAAACTGGATTTTTATAAAAGCTGGTAAAGTTAATATGGGTGGAAAAAAAAAAAATTCCTTAACAGGGGACGAGTGAGTGTACAGGGATAAATTAGTGCGTATGACATGGCTTTGTTTATAAGAGCAAATTACTTGTTAGTGGTTGCACACGATACTAAGTATTACTTTATATGAGCAAATTAATTGTTTCAAATACACTATATTGATACTCGCTGTTACTATACAAAACTATATACTGTGTTAAAAAAAAGTACAGATACGGCGTGCAATCTCAATCACATTGAACTCCGTTGAGGTCATTGTATTTTTGTTATGAAAGTACACCTTTTTTTACATGTTGCAGTTTCTTCTGTTGGTGTTTTTAAGGGTATAATATAACATTTATTGCTGAACATAAAATGTGTAACTTTTTAAAAACTAGTATCAATGTGTAAGAATGATGTATAAAGTAAAAATGGGGTAGATGTATGTCTTCAATCGTGAACCAACATGGTAAATCATTCTTGTACCAGTTTAGTTGGTTTCTTCTTTCAATAATATTTGCACTTCTGCTTGTTCAAAAAAAAAAAAAAAGTTATGGAGGGAGAGGATGAGGAGGAAGAAGAAAGATCAGAAGAGAGAAGGATAATTTTGGAATATTCGAAATTAGGGAGCTGCAGGAAGCAATTGCCGTCTCCTCCTTTCTGGGGCCCATAATGTGCAGAAAGCCAGGCCCAAGCTGAGACAAAGTAGTCTCTGTCTGGTTATGGTGGATTCATTGCTTGTGTGTGTGTGCTATGTTTGTATCGCACACAGAAATGCAGAGTGCCCTGCGATTCCATTTCCAAGCTTCAAACCCAGGCATCGTTGTTCCGCACACGAACCACGCTTTCGCCACCAACGTTAACGCACACCGTACCCTCTCCTGCACAAAACACCGTTCCCTTCCCCAAACCCTCTGCTCCTTGACCGCACAACCTTCGAACCACACCTCCACCGTTGGATCTCCATCGCTTCCGCACTGGAACCTTACCAACCGCCACGTCACCGTTCTCAACGTCTTTGCCTGCGCGGTACTACTCTTAACTCAATAATAATTAATCTCTTGTTATCATTCTTCGATTTAACTAATTAATTTAACCCGCGCGTGTTTGTTGTCTCGTGCAGACGGCGATATGTGCAACGTGGCTGTTTTGCTCCGCGATTCCGACGCTCCTGGTTTGTTTTGTGTTGTCGATTTGGTGTTTGATTTTGTGAGGTGTTAGATTCTGATTGTGCGAATGTGCGTGCTGTGATGTGAAGGCTTTCAAGAAAGCAGCGGAATCGATGGAGAAGCTCATGGATGCCACGAGGGAGGAACTTCCCAACACCATGGCCGCGATTCGGTTATCCGGCATGGAAATCAGTGACTTAACCACCGAGCTCGGTGATATAGGGTAAGTTATTTATACTTTAACTGTTTTACTTATTTATAGTTGTTCCATTTTGAGTTTTACTTTTATCCCTTGCACTTGCACATACATGTAAGTTATATTATCCTAGTGGTGTAAAATCGTCTTATGACAGGTATAAAACTGCTAGAAAATGAGGACATGAAAAACTTTTTTGTGGGAATATTACACTGCCAGAAAGATTTTGTATGTTAGCCTCATCTTTAATGGTGTCTATGAACTAAAACTTAGAATATCAATAAACCAGTATTTTAGTCCGTGAAGTGCAATTTATTAATTACATTATTCTAAAATTAAAAAAAGAAGTTATAATATCAACATATGTTTAGGAGCAAAACCAAAATGACAATAAATAATTAAGCTCAAGGACTTAGATAAAACAATTAAAAATTACAGGAACTTATTTGAAATTTTCTTAGTTTCAAAGTCTAATGTGACAGAACAATACGTTTTAAGGGACCAAATTTGTGGATTACTATAGAACATAAAATGAAGACTAAGTGAATAGTTTAACCTTTATTTATTTATTTTGCTTTCAATTTATCTTTTGCTCTTGTTTTGCGTTGTTCCTATAACGTGGATTTCACGTTCACTTGTGTGGTGGTGTAGCCAAGAGATTACTCAAGGTGTTAGAAGCTCCACTCGTGCAGTTCGCTTGGCGGAGGAGAGGCTTCGCCGCTTGACTACTGTGCCTTCTTCTTCTTCTTCAGGTTACGTACCAATCATGACTGTTTAAGTTAGATTCGTGTGATTTGAGTTTTTAGGTGGGGCAAACAAAACAATTTTACTTCATGTTCTTCACTTTGTATTAGCTTCGTTGCAGGGGATGATGATCAATCCGAAAGCTGAGTATGATGATGAGCCTGCGGTGGCCAGAACCGCGAGGCGCGTGAGAGAGGATATTGTCAAGGGTCGTGCTATGTTACAAATGTTTTTCACCCTCACCCGATTTTCAAGGTTTGCTCTCAACTTTATCACTGGTCGTAGAAAATTATCAAGCTAGCATCTCGTCTTGGGATCCAACATCATTGTTCTCTTCTATGTTGGTTAGAGTCTAATTTAGGTTTTAGCCGATGGGTTATATGTAATACAAAATATGAGCAACTATTTCCCCGCCCCAACTTTCTACTTGTGCTTTGATATTGTACTTGTTCATGGATGGTTTGGTTTTGCACTTTTGCTATTTTCTCTTAATACACGTTGCAATAGAGACGATTCTCTGTACATGACCCAACGGGGTCTAGTGTGACCAACAATGTGTTTACCAATGTCTAATATTGACTTCATCCTTGCTCGTATTTGTTAATTGTTAAACCACCTTAGTGATACCGTACCAGTAAAAAGAAAGATATAAATATATAATTGATGGTAACCTAAAATAAACTAACGACAGATTATAGTACATGAGTTCTAAAATAAAACAATACTTGTTCCCAACTCCAATACAAGTAATAATGTCTTGAAAAATATTAGATGGAAGTCATGGAACAACTATTTTGCGAAAATTACGATTCAGTAAACATTTCAGCCTCCCCCCTACTTTCATGTATTTAATCTGGATCTTTCTAGGTTGTGCTTTCGGCTAGTCGTTGATCAGTGAAGTTGTGTATCTAAGCTTTAAGACGATGAAATGTACCAAATTATAATCAAGTCAGATGAAAGATGTATTTCCGCTAGGTGCTTTGAAATGATCTAGATGCTCTACAAACAATTGATACAGAGGTGTTGTGCTTGTTCTTTTGTAGACTGTAGAGCACTAACTTGGTTTTATGGGACGAAGAGAATCCATCGGTGATGGGGTTTCATCTCTAAACATCATCAACCCTTTGGGTTGAGTCTAAATTTTTTAGAAAAAAAATATCTATTTAATCTTTTATCTTATTTTTTTTTCATTTTATTCTTCTATATTTTAAAATGTTCATTTTGATCTTTTATTTTTTTAAAAAGATTCAAAATAGTTTTTCTATTAGTTTGAAGTTAAAATCGTTAACCGTGGTTAAAAGTCACCATAAAACAAAAAATAAGGAAGAAGTTTATCAACAATTTTGTTCTTTCACAAACCACAATTTGCTTTTGCCCAAATCAAAAATCACAAACATCACAATTTAATTAACGATTGAACTTTAATCTAACATTTTTTACGTCCACCCAATTAAGTCTTTTTATTCCTTTTTTTCTTTGATTCTTGAGGTATCGTGACTTTTCTAAGTTGAATTGGTTTAAGATTTTGAAATTTCAGTATGAGGTTTGTAATTTTCAATTTTAAAAAAAGGAAACTAGGATTTGTTAAAAATGAAACAATCTTGCTTCTTTCTTATTTTTCATTTTTGCCTAGACGTCCTCTTTGATTCTTGAGGTATCATGACTTTTCAAGTTGAATTGATTTTGAAAATTTCAATGTCAGTGTGAGATTATTAATTTTCAATTTTAAAAAAAGGAAACTAGGATTTGTTAAGAATGAAACAATCTTGCTTCTTTCTTATTTTTCATTTTTTGACGACTTTTAACTCTTGATATTTAATTATCTGACGACTTTTAACTCTTGATATTTAATTATCGAGATTAACTTCAAACTAACATAATAATCATTTTGAACCTTAAAAAAAAATAAAAAACTAAAATAATTTTTAAAGAATAAATGGCAAAAATAAAAATAAAAAACATAAACAATCAAATAAATAAAAAACATAAACAATCAAATAAATCATTCATTTGGTCAATTTTTTTAATAATGTATGAAAATCACCTCATCACCTTATTAAGTGTGATTTACAAAGATAGTGTACCCAATAAAAGCGACCAGATACAAAGAAGTAACGAACTAAGACCTTTGTTTGATCTAATGAAACTAAGTGGCAATGTACAAATCAACGTAAAGAGACATCATAAGTTGACTTGTCTCAACTCTCAAACCGCAAACCTGCTCAGCCAAGGTAATAGGTACCAGTCTGTTGTATTATAGGCAAAATCACAATTAATGATGTCTAAGGCGAGTTCTTTTAATTTCTAAGACGATAAAAGGTTGATTTGGGCACGTCCTGCGCTTAACGGTGGTTTTGGTGGCCTCCTCATTGCTCGTGATATCGTGGATGTGACTCCTCCATCTTTCGCAGAAGTTGGATAAAGACCCAGGCAATTAGAGAAAGCTCTCACAACTTGTTCCATGAAATGGCATGGACTGTATGAATTCCATGCCGATACTCTTTCTCTCTGCACTTCCTCCATTATTCCTCTCTCTTTGATTTCACTAGTTTTGTAATGTGTAGCTATATATATCTAACATGTCCCTTTGTGTTCCAAATATGTCACAACAAAGACTCAAATTTATAGAAAGTAGTACATTAGTTGATTAGCATAAGGTGTATTCTAGTATCACCTTGTGTCTATAAACCGACAAGTAAGGCCAAAAATTGGGTTTGAAACTTACACACATGCGCGAAGAGGCACAGTCTCATAGACGTGTCCACCATGCACAGTTCCTGTATAGACAGACGTTGTGATACGTGTACACTGGAACGGTTCAGTGGGGCTTCTCAATTAAAAGATTATCTATAGATTATCGTTTTTCATATATCTATCTACATATAAATGTGATAGATTAAATTGTATTATATGTCAAACTATATATGTTAAAATTTGTTTATTTTCAACTCATCCCATAATACTTTCTGAAATCTAAACACATCATAGCGATATATTATCAGTTTGGGCTGTTTGGCACATGATATATGAAAATCAATTCCACAATATATTAAGGTTGTATGAATAATATTATATGAATATATTTTTTGACATTATTTGTAATGATATGTTTTAATTGTATGCAATTAAATGAAATAGTTATATATAAATTCTTAGTGAAAATGTTAACAAGTTACCTCCAGTTGAAGATGGCCTATGATCGTGGGAAGGGTGTGACTTCGTGATATTGTTGATTGGCGCTTTGATTTTCAACTGCTTGAGAGTACACGCCGTTTACAAGGTACTTGGTAATAAACCAAGTTGAGGACCACGCTCAGATGTACTCGGTTAATTGCCAAGCAAGTAAATCCATTTTGTTTTCAAATTATAATCATGCAGCTGGCCATTACATCTTTGTATTATAATAACAAAGGGATTGCAATTGGGTAGTGGGTTTTAGATCCCTAAAATAAGAAAGACAATTCACAATTGTGATGAGTGGAAACAATACATCCTCTATTTCTATGCCTTTTTCCACACTGCTACATGATTTCAATCTTGGTGAGATGAAGATTAATTTGCTTCATTGCTAGTTATTATGTTTAGCTTACAACCCAACTGTTTTTTCACTTTGTTTTTATTGGCCAATCAAGGCTGAAAACAATAAATTTTATAAATGTGCAATTAAATTAATTTTGGGGGTAAAAATCATACAATTGTGATATCTAATCGACTAAAATTGCTCAAGACTCAATTTTGCAATTGATATTTAGGGATTAAAATTACACATTTGTAATACCTAATAGACATGATAGACATAATTTGCACCATAGGAACCTACGGAACCAAAATTTGCAATATTATAATACTTGGAATATAAGTGCAATTAACCTAAAAGAAACTAATAAAAGTACCAAAAACTGAGGTTTTAGGTAAAAAGATTGCGAAAAACTAAAAAGAATTAATAATTTTATATATTTAAAAATAGGTTATAAATAATAAAAAATTACATGTTACTATAGTAATTGATGAATAATATCCTTATTCACTATTCAGCACTTGTTTATAAGTCATCGAATGATTACAAGCCAAACAGACATTGAGTCATTGAGGTTGGGTAGAGACTAGAGAGGTGCATGATGAGTTGCAACTTGCAGTGTTGGAGTGTGCTTCCACGTTGCCATGAGTGTTGGTCCATAGGTGCACGTACTCGAAATGAATATCCCCTGCACTTCAGGGAACCAGTGTCGAGTCAGGGGGATCCACTTATTGTCTGTAATGATTCAAACCACTATAATAATTTTAATTGGTTTAGTTTAATTATTAATTCCTTAAATTAATCCAATGATCATCTTTACGGAAAGATGTTTCTTTTTAGGGCGGAATCAAAACTTGTGCTATTCAGAATGTGAGTCTGAAGCTTGTACATCAGATTTCTAAATAGACAATAACTGGTGCAGCACTTTTTTTATCCCAACAAAAATGTTGAAAACTCCAAGCCAGGTTTGCAAGTTTATCATGTACCATATAGACATTGATTGAGATTAGCTAATAATTAGACATTGAGATTATAAAAGTTTTGTCAAAGCATAATTAGTGAGTCCTAATGTTAATGTGAATTGATATAAATGATTAAAGATATAATTTTTTTTTTTATGGATGACAAAGTTCGACTTTTTGATATCACTAAAATCTAAAATCTTATTTGATAGACAATTCTATTCGGGGAGGTCCTTTGACGTCCAAAAACTAATTGAGTAATAGATAAAACTGTTTGTAATTTGCGTAAGAAAATTTTAAGTGAGTCTCGACTAAAATTTCATGTGCTACTTTTAGAGCATTTTTCATGTTTTATTTTCCTCATAAGTGGTAGGGTCTATTACTTTTCTGGTGCTCCAAACATCATTATTTAAAATATTAAAATCAAAATAAAAGTCTAAGCCAATAAATTATGTCAACATCGTATTTATTTTTTTACAGAAATAAGAAGAAACAGCCAGAGTCTAAATCATATTCAATTGAAACCAATAGTGTGTAATTTAGAAATGAGAATATCGACGGTTTTATAAATTACATCGTTAGAAAGGAGAAAGTTTCATTTTTTAAGCATTTCCCTTCATATCAAGAGTAAGGGTCTATTGAACAGCTACCACATCCTAAACTTCATCCAATTAACATGTTAGAAGGGAACAAAACTATCTCTATCACCAACTTATACTATATATATATATATATATATATATATATATATATATATATATATGATCAAGGGGCGGTGTCTAAATCAGATCGTGCGTAAGACAACTTTGTGTTTTTAAATAATCAGCTTTCTTTTCTTTTCCTATGTTTTCGTGTTGAAGAGCTATCAGATGTAGAATCCAAGCCGAAACATTTGAGAAATGCCACCGTGGCTAATTGAAAATAATGGCAAGGGTGGAAATACAGTGATCCAGCCTCCTCCTCCTCCTCCTCCATAATCTCTTCTTCCCTTCTCATGCTTGGACTTGGACCCGTTGCTATTTCGCCTTTTATTAATAGGTTCTGCCCACCCTGCTAACATCCTTAAAGTCAGTGCAAATTATAATGCATAAACTTTTCATATATAAATTATGAGTTTAATGACTTTTACAATATTGTTCAATCATAATTCACTGTTAATATGATTTTTAAAATAATTATCATAAAAATCAACAAGTAAAAAAATCTATTCAGTCAGTCGATTCTCAGAATAGAGTCATGGAGTGACTAAGCCCATCCCTAGGAATATGACTCTAGCATTGGTGAATAGCTTATTCAACAATCTCAAGAGGCATTGTGAAAGGTTTCCCGTTGGGGTTTCTGGCCCCCTGGTCTTCACCTAATTGTGGAAGAAGGAAGGTTCCCGAAGACCGTACCGGAAAATTCTACCGTACTCCGTGCAGCTATTGTTGTTGATCCTGAAGGATACGAAGATCACAAGAGTTTGTTTCCCCAAGAGCCCATAATCCAAGCCAAGCAAGCCCTTACGCGTGAATGGACGATTGAAAAAGGCTTACTTGTGTATAGAAATTACCCTTACACTTGTATGAACTAGAGTTGATGACAAGTCAAAAGATTTCTTTGTAATTAAGTTTTCCTATTTAAGGAATTGATCAACAGTATTTTCTTTCGACCATATATCAAAGTAGGAAAGAATAAAAATTAACTTATACATTAAGATCGATCAATGAAAAAACGAAAATAATTCAATATGTTCATATTTTCACTTCACACGCTGCAGTTCAACCACCACACCACCTTCGAAGCATGTAAGACAAAGAAAGAGAGAACAAGAAACAATGATTCTTTTCATAAAAGTTATAAAAAAGAATATCTATCCTTCATAATAGACATTAAATAAATAAGACTTAATATACAATCTTATCTAACTAAATTTTTAATATGAAATGATTCATTCCATCTTGTTATGTAAAAATTGCTTCTCTCGTTTTTGATAAGTTTTCATAAATTATAATTGAACCCTACTTATATAATGTCCTTGGAGAAAAAGAGTAACTAACACTAACACAAATTTTCAATGACAAAAATCAAATATGAAGCTATTCGTTCCTGAGCCACAACATATCAGTCAACCCACACAAGGCACATGACTTGCTAATTTTAGATTCAGTATTTATCAAACAACAACAATCCATCATTGTTTTCCATTCCCAATTACCACTTAAAATTTTAGTTTTCTTATCAAATCCAATGTTGAAATAATGAATACAGCTCACCAAAATTTAAGTGGAATTCCTTAGTTGTCTTTCCATGTTTACGCATCAAAATTAGAATTTCATCTCTGCATCTCCTGTAATATTAGTGAAAACTAACTAGATTCCAGTCTAATGTTTGGATCGGAGTGGTGTAATATGAAGTGTGAGAAAAAACAATTTGAGGAGTTAGTTACTACAAAACGTTTAGCAATTCTCCCACCCTTGTTTCTTCTTCTTCTTATTATTAGAAATATTTCTTCCAGACTGGCAACAAACTTGTCTCATAAGTCACAATAAACAAGCCCAAAATGAAAATACATACCAAAATAAGCAAATATTAAATCCAGGACAGAATGGCCATATCCAATTGTCTAATCCAGACACCACCACCAAGGCACCAACCTAGCTTAGGAAAAGGTAAAATGACTAAAATCCAAATCTAGAAAAGGTGGAACGAATAAGGATATAATATGATCCACTTATATCTACCGTGTCACATAAGATGAGCACAAGTTTGTGCAGCAAAGCAATTTTTTCATTTTTCTCTCTCTCCCGGTTAAACAATGCAACACGGTCCAATCTAGGGTGAAAAAAACAATTCTACATTTTACCTCGGCTACAAGATTCTCAAAACCGGCAAAAGTTTTCAGAAAACGAACAAAAAGAAAAGAGCTTGGTCTTTAATCAAAATCAAAATATTCCGGATGTTTAGAATTGTACTAAGCAATTTAATCAAGTAGATATACATGATGGGAATTAACAAACGAAGACAAATAGATTGATTTCTTTCTTGGAGTAAAAGTGATAATTAAAATAGCAAAAAAAAAATTATTTTTTTGTGAGAGAAAAAGTGGGTGACCTGCAAGGTGGTTGTTGGATGAGTGGGCGATGAATCGTGATTAGTAAACGGGGAGTCAATCTGCTGAATTTGAATATCGTCGAAAAAGAAGACATTGGAAGAGGTTGTCGGAGGAGGGGGCGTGTCGGCGGTGACAAGGTTGTTGTGGTGGTGGTCGTCGGGACCCAATGGGAGGAAGGTGAAGAAAAAGAGGAGCACAAAGAGGAGAAGGAGGACTATAAGTTGAGTAAAAATCAGCCATGGAATTGTGTTGTTGTTCTCTATTGTGAGTTCTTCCTCACCTTCACCCAACATGAGCTCAATCTCAGAACATTTGATGATGACAAGGTGAGGAAGAAACACGGACACAGACACGTTCGCTTCTAACTTCTGCTAAGTAAATAAAATGAGCCATGCGTCACGCGCCGCTGAACGCGTCTTGCAAATAATGCAACGCTTTCTTTTCTCACTTTTCACGGCAACGC
Organism: Glycine tomentella; assembly: GCA_007407185.1. NCBI lineage: Eukaryota > Viridiplantae > Streptophyta > Magnoliopsida > Fabales > Fabaceae > Glycine > Glycine tomentella. Next base: position 1,282,571 of record PYAF01000301.1, read on the forward strand.
AACACCCACTGCTTTTAAAATTGTCATTGGATTGGATTTTTCTCTTATACAGTGAATTGTGAAACCACGACAGTGATGCATTTGTTCTATAATTAAGTTTTTTTTTTAATTTAGACTAATCTGTTTAATTTACAAGTTTAACAAAATTAATGCTTAAATTATGCAATATTTTATCAAAAAAAATGACAATGACGTAAAGTATATTTAGATAAAATAAATATGATTTATGTTTACGTATATTTAAAAATGAATTTAATGACAGCGTCATCGCAAATCACCGTTGAAAATTGGAAAGGACAGTACTGTAATAAGTAGGGCAAGAGAAAATAGATCTGAAGCTTCGTCGCGAAAAAAAACAAGACATTTTGATTCCATTTTATCCATAATCAATAGCAGCTTTTGTTCTCAGTTCTCATGGCTTTGAGATCTGGTTCATCTTCCTTCACCTACGATGTGTTCCTCAGCTTCAGAGGCTCAGACACACGCCATGGTTTCACCGCCAATCTCTACAAAGCTCTTGCTAACAGGGGAATCTACAATTCCATCGACGATGAGGAGCTTCAGAGTGGAGAGGAGATAACACCGACACTTCTGAAGGCAATCGAAGAGTCCAGATTTGCCATCACCGTGCTCTCTCTAAACTATGCTTCTTCCTCGTTTTGTTTAGATGAACTTGCAACCATCCTTGACTTCGCCGAGAGGAAAGCCCTGTTGGTTTTATATAACGTGGAACCCTCTCACGTGCGACACCGGAAAGGTAGTTATGGAGAAGCGTTGGCTAAGAACGAAGAAAGGTTCAAGCATAACATGGACAAGTTGCAAAAATGGAAGATGTCTTTGCATCAAGCAGCTAACTTGTCTGGCTATCAGTTCAAAGATGGGTACCCACCTTACCAATCTTATTTACTTAGTAATTTTTGTTGGGTTAAGTTTCACTGGTTTAATTGAGAAACTATTAGATAGTTTTGGACCATCGTTTGGTCATGGTCCTGATTAATGTTTATATAAATGTATTTAAATTTTACAATTTAGGAGAAATAATTAATAACACTTGATTATATGTTATGTAAATATTAGAAGGAGGTCCAGGATCACCTAATAATTTCTCATATGGTTTGAGGTTAAAATATAAAGAGAAAAAGAAATGTTTGTTAACCTTGACAACATATGTATCAAGACATGGATATACAAGGCAATATTTAACTTCATTAAAACTTTTTTGTTTGAAACAGAGATGGATACGGATACGAGTTCATTGGGAGGATTGTTGAACAGGTCTGGTGCAAGAGTAATCCTACTTGTTTACATGTTGCGGATTATTTGGTTGGACTAGAGTCACAAGTGCCAAAAGTAATGAAGCTTTTGGATGTTGGATCTGATGATGGTGTCCACATGACAAGGATCCATGATATGGGTGGAATAGGGAAAACAACACTTGCTCTAGCAGTTTATAATTTGATTGCTAACTGTTTCGATGGTTCATGTTTTCTTGAAAATGTGAGAGAAAAATCAAACAAACATGAATTACAACATCTTCAAAGCACCCTTCTTTCATACATACTTGGAAAGAAGAAAATTAAGTTAGCAAGTGAGCAACAAGGAATTTCAATGATACAACATAGACTCTAGCAAAAGAAGGTTCTCTTGATTCTAGATGATGTTGACAAGCCCGAGCAATTACTGGCTATTGTTGGAGGACCTTATTGGTTTGGTACAGGCAGCAAAGTCATCATCATGACTCGGGAGAAACATCTGCTAGCATCTCATGAGATTAAAAGAACATATGAGCTGGAAGAATTGAGTAAGGTTGATGCTCTTCAATTGCTTACATGGAAACCTTTTAAAATGGAAAGAGTTGATCCAATATATGTGGAGGTTTTGAATTGTGTTGTAACATATGCATTAGGCCTTCCATTGGCTTTGGTAGTAATAGGTTCCAACTTGTTTGAAAAAAATACAGAAGAATGAGAATCTGCTATCAAACAATATAAACGAATTCCTATTAATCAAATCCTAGAGATACTTAAAGTAAGCATTGATGTATTGGAAGAAATAGAGCATAGTGTTTTTCTTGACATTGCTTGTTGCTTCAAAGGATATGCATTGACAGTGCTTTTCTTGACATTGCTTGTTGCTTCAAACGATATGCATTGATAGAGGTTGAAGATATACTTGGTGCTCATTATGGTGACAACATGAAATATCGTATTGGCATATTGGCTGAAAAATCTCTCAAAGTTTAGAGATGGTAGAGTTACATTGCACAACTTTATTGAGGACATGTGTAAAAAATTTGTCACTCAGAATCACCATGAGAGCCAGGAAAGTGCAGTAGATTATGGTTACCGGAAGCTATAATTCAAGTTTTGGAAGACAACACGAAGAGTGAGACTCATGAATGATTTGGTTTCTTATCTTGATTTATCTTTTTTGACTATCATATGTTCACATCATAATTGCTTTTCTCTTTATATTATGCAAATTTCTCTAAACATGTTTATTGAAGTCTTACATTGTGGTTAATTTCTGCCTTTGTATTAACAGGATGCAAATTTCTCTAAACATGTTTATTGAAGTCTTACATTGTGGTTAATTTCTGCGTTTGTATTAACAGGGAACTAGTGAAATTGAAATCATATGTCTATATTTCTCCATATTTGCCAAAGAAATAGTAGAATGGAATAGAAAGACCTTCAAGAAGATGAAAAACCTCAAAATACTTATTATTAGAAATGGAAAATTTTCCAAAGGTCCCAAATAACTTGAGTTGGATGGTTTGTCCAAGGCAAGTTTAAAGAGTACATTTTCCTCATCTTGTGAATCAATAAATTCATTTTATGATTATTCATTTGGTTCTTATTTTTTCCCTTTTATTTTCTTTGCAGAAGTTTGTGAATCTAACAGTTTTGAATTTTGGCCAGTACGAATGTTTAACACAAATAACTGATGTGTCTGGTCTCCCAAATTTGGAGGAACTTTCATTTGAATTTTGTAAGAATTTAACTACAGTTCACGGTTCCATTGATTTCTTGGACAAACTTAAAATATTGAGTACTTTTAAATGAACCAAACTTGGAAGTTTTCCACCCATCAAGGTGATCTCTATTGAAAAACTTGAACTTTCATACTGTTCTAGTCTCGAGAGTTTTCCAGAAATATTAGTAAAGATGGAAAAGATAAAGAAACTTGAGTTGGGGGACATTCCCATAAAAGAGCTTCGCAATAAGTTTCCTGACAAAGTTCTTTCTGGTTTCGTAATAAGTTCCCTCACCATTTCTTCATCCAGGAAGTCAAGGATTTACAGTTTATTGCAAAGCTCTTTTCTCTATTCCACCAAAGTAGGGAGCCTTCAAGTTCTTTCTGGTTCAATAATAAGTTCCCTGACAAAGTTCTTTCTCTTGTTATTGCACCTGTGGGTGATAACGGGTCTGGAATGTTTAGTC
>PYAF01000301.1:1295924-1309696 GCA_007407185.1 Glycine tomentella
TATAATATAATGTGTAATATATATATATATATATATATATATATTATCAACATTAATATGGTGTAGATCTATACTAATAAAATAGTTTTTGTAAAAGAACATATTGTACTACTACAACTTTATTCAAATTAATATCAATAATTGTAATTTTTTATAAAATCATATGGAAAAATTAGTAGAAATATCATATTATTCTTTCTTTCTCCCTTTTTCTCTCACAATGTTTCAACCAACTCATTTTTCTTCCTAATATATTTATGAAAGGTAGGGACACGCCGTCCATTTTCAGTATAATATGTATATTTTTAAGAACTACATCTGTATTGAGTTAAATAATAATACTTGTGAATTCGTCATTAAAATAAAATGTGAATATGTTTTTATGCGATTTGTATGCAATGTAACCTTAAGATATTAAAATTGGAAGTAAATACAAATTCGTTTACTTTAAAAATTAATTCACACTAAAACAACATTTACTTTAAAGCGTACATTGAGAGAACAATTTTACATAAAATACATCAAGATTCAATTTATAAAATAAATAATTAAATGAGAGCATATATAATGGTTAAATATTATTACTATTATCATTATTATTATTTAATTATGAAAATTTATATTTTATTAAATATATTATCAAATAAATAAATAAATATATTGTTTTTTATACATCATAATGGGATGAAACATTAAAACTTTACATAAACACCTATTAATTTGTTTTATTTCTTTAACTTTCAAGTTTAAGTCGTTTTAATTAATTCTTTAGTTCATCGGTAGTTTGAAATGATCTGTATTTTATAACTGTCGCAGAATAGTGTTACTTTCAAGTTGACCAAAAGATGGAAATAAATATTTTAAAAATTAAAGAATTAAAATAAGTTTTTTAAAAAATAAATATTAAAAATATATTTTGACTTGTATTTAATATTTTAACCCCTCCTCTCCCAATTTCATTTTAAAACAATAATACTTGAACACCTTATATATTATTAGTCTATTAGGCATATAGTGAGAGAGATGAATATAAGTATTATAGGTGATATGATAAAAAGAGTGAGAGAGATAAATATAAGTATCATAGGTGATATATATGATAAAAAGAGAGATTGAGAGAAATGATAAATGTTAAATAGATGGTTGGAAAAAAATAAAAATGTAAATATCATTGTTCTTCATTTAATTAAGTGATACACCCTTTGTTTAAATATCTAGGAGTGTTGAATGCTTTTATTATTTATTTATTTCAAAAAGTTCGTGTGAGTTGGATCAATGTGAGATTTATCAAGATTAAGAGGTTTTAAGGGTCAACAAACACTTATATGATATATTATTCACTAATAAAGTGGTTCACATGATAACCAAAATCGATCAAACACAAATACTTGTGAGATATGAGTTTTCTTAACTAACATTTAAGAAGAACTAATGAAGAGACATGATCAATTTTCCCTAAATAATAAGCTATGATAGCATGATCTATTTAAAGCATGCATAATATCCGTGGGCAGAGAAATAGGATGAGGAGAGACAATTTAAGTTCCGAAGATCGATCTTAAGCCGCAAAACTTCGACTTTCCCAAAACAAAACAAAACAAATCCATCCCTCCTTTCTCTCTGATGGCACTGATCTTCTATTCCTGCAGGTTCGTGAAAACCAATCAATGGGAGAATATAGATCAGTATCACCACCTTCGCCACCACCTCCTCCCCAACCAATCTCCCTCGTCCAACCCTCCCACAAAAAACGCCACAAACCCAAAGTCATCCGCGTCTTCCGCTCCGTCTTCCGCTCCCTCCCCATCATAACCCCCTCCTGCAAGTTCCCCGACGCCACCCACCATCACCACCACAAAACATTCTCCGCCGTCAAAAACGCCGCCAAAGTCTCCGTCACCCTCTTCGGCCACCGAAAGGGTCGCGTCAGCCTCTCCATTCAAGAAAACCCCCGCTGCCTCCCCTCCTTAGTCGTTGAGCTCTCAATCCTGACAACCACTCTTCAAAAGGAAATGTCCGCGAGAATGGCGAGAATCGCGCTCGAGTGCGAGAAGCGTTTGGAAAAGGACAAGACAAAGATCATCGAAGAGCCTCTGTGGACGATGTATTGTAATGGGAAGAAGAGTGGTTATGGAGTGAGGAGGGAGGCCACGGAGGAGGATTTGCACGTGATGGAGCTTCTGAAGGCGGTGTCGATGGGTGCCGGCGTTCTTCCGGTTAGGGCTTACGTGGACGACGACGCCGACGCCGACGGGGTAGAATTGGCGTACATGCGAGCACCGTTCGAATACGTAGTGGGGTCCAGGGACTCTGAGACTCTCTATATGCTGAGTCCAGATCAGGGGAGCAGTGGGCCCGATCTTACTATATTTTTTGTCAGGATTTGATTTAATTCAGGAGGATCAGACAATTAATAACGTAGGAGTTTCATTGGATTGATGCCATAATTAGGGTAGTCAACATTGTTTGTATTTATGCTTTCATATGTATATTTTCTCTTTTTTCGTTCCTTTTGGCCAAACATTGTTACGTACATCTAGTATAGGTTTTCTGTTGTTATTCTTAAAATATATTTAATGTTAGATATTGGAGATATTTTAAGTTAAAAATTTAACCTTTTTTAGATTCAACAATAAAATACTCATTAAGATTTTCATGTTGAAGATCTTAATGAGTGTAAGATTTCAAAAAAATAAAAAAATTAATTTCACATTAATTATCACATGAACTATTTTACTATTGTAATAAACACAACTTATTTTTCATAATTTTACAATAATAACTAACTTAATATATATATATATATATAATTGTATATAAAGGAAATATGATATTTTAGTATACATATTTTTATATTTTTATGTCCGTTTTATTTTTATAACTACCTTCATAGATTACTCACTAACTTCTATTATGTTTATTTCTTATTTAAAAGAAAAACATGAAAAAAGCATTTAGGCAGAGTGCCTATTTTGCCTTGTTTTATAAAAGAAGTACGAGGGACTAACCCTCTGACTACACATGCGACAATCACTGTTATTAGTATTAAAAAAAATCAACTATTTAAATATGAAGAGTTCACTTTATTATAAATAGTAACACAAAAAATGCTATGCACTTGCACTTGAAGACATCGATTGTTGGGTTTGCCTCGGATCAAACAGTGACAACAGACTGGTTCTGTCTAGTTCAAATTTCACGAGTTTCCTGTCACAACTCACTCTCACTCTACTGAAAATTTCCAAACACACCTCATTCATTCACTGGAGAAAGAGATAAGACATGGCTCTGTCATTGAACATCTCACTGTGTTGTTTCCCACAGCAGCGTTGCCCCACTCTCTTCTTCAAACCCACCATTACCAAACAAACCCTCTCCTTCCCCACCGCTTCCGCTTTCTCTTCCGTAACTCAACTCAGCGTGGGCCAGGATTTACCCGCCAACTACGGCGATTGGGTTCCCAACCCCGATCCCGACCTTCGCAGAAGATGCGGCATTCTGCTCCACCCGACGTCGTTTCGCGGCCCCTACGGCATCGGCGATCTCGGCGACGAGGCGTTCCATTTCATCGACTGGCTCCACCACTCGGGTTGCTCCGTCTGGCAGGTTCTTCCTCTCGTGCCACCTGGCAGAAAGGCCAACGAAGAAGGATCCCCTTACTCTGGCCAGGTTCGTTTCGGTTCGGTTAGGTTATCCCTTTTTTGTTTTCGCGCAACTCTTTAAACGCAATGCATTCGTTTTGACGTTTTGCTTTTCAGGATGCGAATTGTGGCAACACGCTCTTGATCTCTCTTGAAGGCCTCGTCGAGGATGGGTTATTGGAAAAACACGAGCTTCCTCAACCAATGTGAGTGAGCCACGTGGTTTTCAGCTCTATTTGTTCTTGTGTTCCCTGTTTCCCCTGTCTTATTGCTAAATCAATGCAGTGATGAAGAGCGGGTTGATTTTTCACTCGTTGCTGATCTTAAGGATCCTTTGATAACTAAGGCAAGTTGTTTACACTTAAAACATTGTTACTGCTTTTAGTTGTATTGTATGCATCTAAACTACCTTTTTTTTCGATTTTTTGTGACTCTTCCTTTGTTGCATTATTCTATTTTCTTTCCATCATTCAAATATTCAGATTCTTTTGTATGTCTTGTATTTTATTTTATGTTAATTTTCCTCTTGTTGAAATTCTCTGTGTAGGCTGCAGAGAGGCTCATTTCAAGTGAAGGGGAACTCAAAACACAGCTTGAGAATTTTCGAAGGGATCCTGACATATCATGTGAGACACTCGTTTAGTTGCAATTCTAATTGAGTATGAATGGATGCCCGCTGGCTTCAGTGCTGTTTGCCTTTGAAATGATAATTTGTTTATACAATTGTTTTATATTATTTACATGTAAGTGTACAGTAAGCTTGTATGCATATTTTCTTCCCACAGATTTGGGGGCATTTGATCCTTCTGTTTTGTGTTATTTCCTCTTTTAACACACTTTTCATTTATTGAAAATATATTCAACTGGGAAGAATAAATAAAATCTAGAAGCTTGTTGTGATGGGAAATTTCAACACAAATTCCTGTTCCATGATTGCACCAAGAGAATCAATTCTAGTTAGAAACAAGTAAATATATGAATAGTTATGTATGTTTCTTATGGATGCTTGCATGGTGGAGACAGCTTAGGGATTTTAGGATTACATGTTATAGAAGTTGGAAAGAAAGAAACATTAGGATTTGTTGAAGTAATAACTAAAGTACTGAGGGGACAGAGGATTTGGACATTGAGAACTTTCTTATGCGTTTCTTGTCTCAAGGGTATACGTGAACGTGAGGATACATGCATCTGTCTTAACATTACCTATGTTATTTGTTTCTAAGACTTTCCTTGCAAATTTTGTCGAAGATCATTAGAGGAATTTCCTTCTTTTATAACGTTGTAATTTGTAATATCTTCTCAATGTTGTAGGTTGGCTTGAAGATGCAGCCTATTTTGCTGCTATTGACGACAGTTTAAACACAATCAGCTGGTACAATTGGCCTGAACCTTTAAGAAACCGCCATCTTGTAGCTTTAGAAGATATTTACCATCAAAAGCGAGATTTTGTAAGAACACAATAATCCTTATAGCTAAAATTATCATTAACCTTTTCTCATTGTATGTCTACTTATAACCAGAAGGGGTCTTGATGAGTCATTTATACTTTTGCATGCAGATAAATGTATTTATTGCCCAACAGTTCTTATTTCAAAGGCAGTGGCAGAAAGTTCACAGCTATGCACAGAGTAAGGGAATCAGCATAATGGGAGACATGCCAATATATGTTGGTTATCATAGCGCAGATGTTTGGGCAAATAAGAAACAGTTTTTACTGGTTAGTAGTTCCTAAAGAATGTCTCTGAAGTGTGATCTGACTTCTTTTTTTTTTTTTTTTTGGAGCATATTGTACCTTTTGATCATAAAATGATATCTATTTATCTGGCAGAACAGGAAGGGCTTTCCTCTTTTAGTTAGTGGTGTTCCTCCTGATGCATTCAGTGAAACTGGTCAGCTTTGGGGCAGGTTGGAAGTTAATCCTATGATAAAAATTGTGATAAATCTTAATTTTCCATGTTCTTTATTTATTTCTTGTCCTGATTCCAACATATAATGCTCTTTCTTTTTTCTTAAAGATATCTGCTTATTCTGTGATTATGGTCAGCAAGACATCTCCTTGACTTGTGTCTGTTTAGTTCTTTTCATCTTTCCATACTTTAACCATCTGTGCCTGTATATGAACATATATCCCACCTGATTATTTCTATTAGAAAGGGGTAGGACCTAACTCTAGCCCAAAACTAGCTCAAGGGAAGAGGATTGCCTAGGTCCTACATCAAGTATTTTGACCATATCTCTAGTTGATGTTGGACATTTTAAAAATTTCTAGATCCTTATTCAGCATTTTTTCTTGGTATTTACTTCTTTTTCCTTGTAGTAATTGCTTGCATATTCTAGTACAATACAATGAATACTTTGCAGTAGGCTTCCTGTCTTATTTAGATTACTGACTTCTTATATTTAATATTTTCAAATTTTAATGAAAAAGCCCCCTGTATGATTGGAAAGCCATGGAGAAAGATGGATATTTATGGTGGGTACGTCGCATACGACGTGCACAAAATTTATTTGATGAATTTAGGATTGACCACTTTAGAGGATTTGCTGGATATTGGGCTGTTCCCTCTGGTTAGTCTACACTCAACACAAATCTTATTTCACCCTTTTGCTTGGTGTGCTGTTTTTGTAACATGTGTGTGCTCTACAAATGTGCAGAAGCAAAAGTAGCTATGCTTGGAAAGTGGAAGGTCAGATCCTGTCTTGTTATTCTTTTGATCTATGTGTTCAAACTATAATCTGTTTTGTATCATTTAAATGATAGGTAGGACCTGGAATATCCTTATTTGATGCCATTTTCAGAGCTGTTGGAAGGATTAATATTATAGCAGAAGACTTGGTATGCATATTAAAACAATTCTAAGACTGTTTTAACATTATCGCATAATTGGTTTCACAAGGGCTGGCTGTTGCTTTTCATTCATTCCTGGCTATTGCTAGCCAAGTCCTTGTAAATTTTTGGGTTTGTGATTATGGCAGGGAGTTATCACTGAGGATGTAGTCCAACTAAGAAGATCCATCGGAGCACCTGGAATGGCTGTTCTCCAGTTTGGTAATGATTAATTTCTAATTTTGTTTACCATCTTTCAGTATCGTACTCTAAGTATTTGAAGAGTGCCGGAATACTTTCATATCTATTTCACCTTGTCCAGGGTTTGGTGGTGATGCTAATAACCCTCATTTGCCTCATAATCACGAGTGCAATCAAGTTGTCTATACAGGGACTCATGACAATGACACAGTAAGAATTTCTTCTGCCATACATCTGCCAATGTTGCATATTTATCTTCTTAGAAAGGACCTGGGTATGCTCTGCAGAAATCAAAGTTTGTGATAGGAAACTGATATATTTATTAGAAAGTGTGGGGAAGAACTTTCCAATTTACAAAATAGAACACACACATTATAGAACTTATTTGATAAGATGCCCATCCCTCTTATCCCCCTTTCTTATTTATATGCAACATGCCTTATTTTTTTAATTCTCAGCCCCCAACTAACGCACTAATTATTCCACTAACTTTGGGCTATCTACGTATTGCCAATGCTACCTATAAGATAAGATTTGCTATCTGGAGCAGCCACACTTTCTTTTTTGTGAAATGATTTACTTGCTGAGATAGATGCATGGCACTTTCATCATGTCTTAAAAAGTATTACCTGCCAACACTAAATGTTGACAAGAATTGTCTTTCTGCTACAGATTGGAGGTTGGTGGGAAGCTTTGAACCAAGAAGAGAAATCCAATGTGGGTTCTATAGTCTATACATAGCAATCAAATGTATGTTTTTTAACCAAGTTGGATGAGAGTTCATCTCCCTCTTCATTTTCATATTTCAGGTACTAAGGTATCTTTCATTAAATGAGGGAGATGAAATTTCATGGGCGCTAATCCAGAGAGTATTGGCTTCTGTTGCTCAAACAGCAGTAATACCTATGCAAGATGTTCTTGGATTGGGTAATTCTGCCAGGATGAATACTCCCGCAACTCAGGTAAAATGTTTTGCATGATGTTCATAGTTTGTTCTGGCAACATTTTGGTTTATTCAACCAGAACAAGCAAAATAAAAATATTTTTGATGACTTGTAACCTCTGGACAAATTTGGACCCCCCTCTCACAAAATAAATAATAAAATCATGACATTGTTGATCCCCCGACCTATGCAGTTTGGAAACTGGGGTTGGAGAATTGCAAGTTCGGTGAGCTTTGATGGCTTGGAGAGAGAGGCAGACAGACTCAGAGAAATGCTTTCAATGTATGGCCGACTTTGAATGTGGAATTCCTTTCCGAGTGTAAAGTAGAAGAGTTTGCTTTGTAAATGCAGCTTATTTGGAAAATGCTATACTATGCATGATGTTGATAAATCAACGCTGGGTGCTTGTGTTGGTCAAGTAATTTGAGAATTTTGGATGCTTCAATGGAAATTTGTAAAAATGATAATGCCTAGCTGTTACATCTTGTAATGCTATATAACATGCTCGTTTAAATAAGGAAAAAATGGCATGTTATATCAATTACCATTTCATAGAAATGTTAATTAACAAAAAAATATCGCAATGAAGATTTGAGTGTCACAATGTGAATGTAACGCTGGAGTACAATTACTCACTCGAATATTTTTGCATGTGGCAATAGTAGCCAAAGTGCATGATTAGAGTTTTTTGCCACAACAGCCAATCAGAGAAAAGGCGATTTACAACTTGAGCTATTTGTGCATTTAGCTTTTGAAGTGTGTGTTTGGTTTCGTGATGGATGCAACGGGTATTGCATTCACCCTGGTCGGACCACTTTTGATCCAAATTTGGGATCTTTGGTTGCAATAAAGCAAGATCGATTTAGCTGATAAAGTCCAAGTTGGGTATGAAGTAACCTCGGGTAGCTTTTGCTTCATCAAGAATAGATTTACCCTTTATCGTCTATTTTTTGCTTGTTGCATTTACTATTCATGCTTCCTTGCTGGACTCTTATTTGCTCTGCTACTATTGGATGTGTTCTTTTATTTTTTTTAGAGGACTATTGGATGTGTTCTTCTTTTACTCTTCATGCTTAGTGCTCTCAACAACTATTCTCTATTTTTATAGATACGCCCTTTTATTACGATTCCAGACACTATTCTCTCTTTGCATTTGAAGAGGTTTTTGGACTTACCCCATCTCGCTTTTGAGGTTTAGGTATTAAATTTGAATGTTAAGCCGGTTTCATGAAGTGTAGCACTGGGCGAATCTTATTATGTTCTTAAATTGACTACTACTTTTCCTTTGCGGATATAGCACCTTCTTAATTCTGTAACCAACAGGCATAAGTAGTGAAGTTGGTTTGATATACATTGCCTTACTATTCACTAAAGTAATCAATTTGAATAGCAAATATCCACATTCTGTTTCAATGCTTCAAGTTCTGCTTTATACATTTAAATTGATACTTGGACACATAATATACAAAAGAAAATTTCCCTTACAAGCTTCCTGTTTCATTTGTATCTTACTGTTGTTTGAAACGATGTGAAGATCTTAACAGCTGGAGGGTTTTTTTTTTTGTCTGATAAACTCATTTTCTTGTCAAACTTGCACAATTTCAAATGAACTTGACAAAAATCAGCGAGATGTTGATTATATCAGAGTTTTCAAGTTCGGATAAACTGAGTTCCTCAAACCATTGCCATACACCTGCTACTAGAGGCACTTGTTCAGGGAAAGAAGATTCCGTTCTATAGTCCACCAGTCGAGAGTTTTATTTTAAATCAGTCTTGACATAGATTAAGATTTAAGGGTACGATTGAATAAACGTTCAAAAGAACTTCTAAGAAAAGAAATAAAATGAGGTTCTCTGTAATTTCAAATTATTCATTGCTAAGACTTAAACCTCCAAAGATTGCACGATGTGCATGCCGTGAACTTTTGATTGTGAAGACGGTGAGGTCCTTGAAGAATAAGGACGCGGGAGTGTGAAGAGCAGGTTGAGAACTGAAACACGAAGTGGAGGTTCGAGATAGAGAAGAGCGTTTGAAGAGAGACATGACGATGATGTCGTGGGCGTGTCGTTCAGAAGAGTCAGAGAGCCCCAACAACCTAATCCCGTCCCTCCCAGACGACGTCGCATTGAATTGCCTAGCACGCCAGCGCCGTCGTCGGCGACCGGATCTACGCGATGGCGGACCGCGGCGGCATCGCGTTCGAGTCGCGCAGCGGCTCGTGGGAGAGTGTGGGGGGAGAATTGGACCACGGGTGGAGAGGGAGGGCGTGCGTGGTGGAGGGAATCTTATACTGCTACGACTACTTGGGGAAAATCAAAGGGTTCGATGTGGGGCGCGGGGTGTGGGAGGAGCTGAAGGGGTTGGAAAAGGCTTTGCCGAGGTTTCTGTGTGGGGCCACCATGGCTGATTTGGGTGGGAAACTGTGCGTGGTTTGGGAGTGCCAAACAATGGGAAGGAGATGGAGATTTGGTGCGCGGAGATTGGGGTGATGAAGAATTCGGATGGGGAATTGTGGGGTCAACTTGGTTGGTTTGGGAAGGTTCTTTCTGTTCCCAAAGGCTCTTCCATTGTCAACTGTTCTTCTGTTTCCTTGTGATTGTGACCATGCATGCAAGCATTCTTTGATTTTGCATTGAATTGCTGCCACTTCTTTGGTGGCACTTCCTGCTCTGATGTTTGTACGTGAAACTGCGAATAAATAAATAAACAGGAGCTGCTCAAGCAGCACTACGCCTGAAAGTGAATCAAGTGATGTGTTAGTGGAATGAAAGTTTGTGTACAAGTGTCTCCGCGACATTGAATTTCAGTTACTGGATGATTAAGCAATACTCTTGTTGTTGCATAACATGTGTTGGTCTCTTCGAGTCCAACAACATGGACATTCATTTGTCAGTTATTCGGATAATCATAGGAAATGTGTATTTATATCGGAATTCCGTTTCATATTTGTATCTGTAATTACATTTACATAATATATGATATATTCTCACTCATAATTGGGGAAATAGATTCGGCAAGTGAATGCTGTCAGTTCTTTAGCTTATATCTACAAGAGGTTCTAAGTATAGAAGCTGATTTAAACCAGCAAGCCCAGTCCAAGAATACCTACCTACGGTCTAGCTGCATTTTCTTTAATCTTTAGGGACATTTGTACTCTGGTTCGAGCCGAATTCATGTATTCGGAATATTTGGTTCAAAATGTTCAATATTCTTCAGAGTATTAGCATCATTTTTGCCCATAGTTAGTACTGAACTCAAAAACAATGTAAAAGCTTTTAAAATTGTTATCTCGTAAGGCACAATCTTACAAATAGAATGGCGAGGACTGGGTTGACCTATTATCCAGTTCGGATTACAACAAATATCACATCTACCCGTATATATACAAGAACAAAAATATATATAAATTAAACGCTGCATGCCGTCAAATTATGCTTACACAAATTACGCATAAAAACTAAAACATGTGCATCTTGATTATGCATGCAGCATTCTTTTTCCAAACAAAAAGATACGCCACCTTGCCATGCTAAAACATGTTTGTGTTGAAGATTGTGCTAGCGTGTGCTTAACAGCCATATTCACCCATAAGAAAGCCTTTGATCCGTTCTAGCGCCTGACAAATACATAGGCACAAATAAGTATCAGTGATGCAAAATATAGATATGATTTTAGCTCTCAGGAATGTTAGTTAGGCAAGAGCAAATTAAAATAAAGTTCAGAAGGGAGGAGAAGCAGGAAGTGGCTCACCTCCATTGCAATAGCAGTTGGAGATAAATCTGACACATCTCTACGACCCAATTTTGCTGCCATATCTGTGCAAAAGAACGTCACAACAATAGATGGATGTTATCTAGAACTAGAATGCAGATGATGAATGAATAGTGCCCTTCAAGAGCTTCACAGAAATCTAAAATGTTTAGCTATCTGAATTTCCATGCTTTACCATTGGACAATCTTTAACGATTAATTACCCAAAACTCAAGACCAAAAACATTAAGCTGCAGAAGTCACAAGAGTCTATAAATAGCAACCCCTTCCCTGTTGTATTCCCAAAGATTCTGGACGGAACAACAATTGTTATTTAAAAAAAAAAAAAAAAAGGAAACAACATCTGTAGACATACTTTCCAAGGAGACCTTCACATTGGCGTTTGCATATGCTTCACTTCTTTCTTTAAAAAGGGCAGACAAACGCATGAAAGTCTGCAGGTCAATTCCAAAGGGTATAATTATTTACTGGAAAAAAATGTTTTTGATGCTAAGATCAGTTCCTCCAAATTTACAAGATTCTTAATAGTTACTGTCTTATATCTTGCAAAAGAAAAAGCTTGTGTCATGGAAGAAAAATCATTTACCTTTGTGTATGCATCTCCTTCTTCATAATGTAGAAGTGGGCGAGAATCAGTTCCTACAGCTGTTATTCTCTGAGCCAAGGCTTCTACAGGTACATCCAACCAAACACTAATCCCCTGCTGCATATATTTCCTGGCAATCCATATATAAGTAAGTATGAAGACTAAAGTGAGAAGAGTTAATGACAAAAGTGGAGTAAAACTTTCTCATTAATATGTTAATTGTTATACCAATTGATGGGCCTCACAACAGCACCTCCACCAGTAGAAATGACATGTCTATGCATCATTGACAACTTCCGCAATACCTCAGTCTGCAACATTAAAATAAGCATGGAAAACGAACAGTAGATGTAATAAACTGTTGGGAATGTAAAAATTACAAATTTTCAATCATTAATTCAAGTGAGTGATTTTGATTTTTAGACATAATAAATTGATAGGGAAAAAGAGGTAAATGTGGAGTGTAAGTGTTTGCAGGTTGTGCCACTCGCCAGAGATCGTTCAACCGACTCGCATGTCCACCACCTTCAGTGGTACCAATTTTCTCCTAACACTTGCCACCAATATACTTACATAATACAATACAGTTGCTTTCATTCAGAGCAAAATAAAGTTGCATAGAGGAAATTGAGATAATTGCATATGATAGAAGAAATAGGAAAACCTAACAATTCAAAAACCTTAACAAAATTTTCCAAACACTGAGGAGTGAGGAACACTTAAACTGGAAATGTTTGTGTTTTTTTAACTGACCTCCTTATTACGAAAAAAAGGCTCTCCATTGTTCTTGAATATATCAGCTACGGATGTTCCATCAACCTCCTCCACCAATGCATCACTGCTCCACATAAATGCAAAAACGAAAAGGCGAAAAATGTTAAACAGAAACTTTGCATGCATGAAATATAATATTTCTGTCGTGGAGATATAAGATTAGTTGAGTAATTTAGAAAGAAGGGAAGGGGGAAAAGGTAATGGGTTTGATTCTCCTTCTAATAAAAACTAACAACATTTGCCAATAAAAAAAAAAAAAAAATCATTTCTACTGTGATATGCAAACACATACACAAGGAATCTTTTATACCCAAGACAGAACCGGCTTTATGCTATTCATACAATACAATACATTTGCAGTATCTCCTTACAGTCAAATGATATCAATCTGCTATAATCATCAATAGAAATTCTTTCTCTATTGTGCTAGTCTATAGGATATTCAAATGTTGCATGCTTTAGTTACCCTAAATACTTTATTTTCACTTTGAAAAGGTAGGGCAATTAACATACTAACCTATCAAAAAACAAATAAGAAAGCACTTGTGACAATATCTTCCCAACAGTTGTCTTTCCAGAGCCCATCATTCCTGCATTTCTAACTCAAAGTATTATACTTGCAATCAATGCAAGCATAATTACTTCTACTAGAAAAAATCTATTAAAGTCTTCTACGAATACTAAGAGACTGACCAACAAGATATATACAGCGTCCATTTAAATATGGCTCGATCTCTTGTGATTTACTCTGCAATTTTATTAGTTAAGCAAAAACTGAGCTCAGATTATCATGTCTGGATGTTGTATTGTAACTATAGCATCACTACACTGAAATGGCTTAATCAATTAAAAGTGACAAAGGGCACGACGCTATACCTTCAAAATCAACATTTCATCAACAGGAGCATGAAAGCTTCCAGATTGCAATGTCGAAGCTGACATTTGAAAAAACAATTATGTTCACACTCAAAATAGGCAGCAATTATTACAATCAACAACAAGCTACATCTCAACTAAGCATATTTATA
>PYAF01000301.1:1309796-1326919 GCA_007407185.1 Glycine tomentella
TGAAATGGCTTAATCAATTAAAAGTGACAAAGGGCACGACGCTATACCTTCAAAATCAACATTTCATCAACAGGAGCATGAAAGCTTCCAGATTGCAATGTCGAAGCTGACATTTGAAAAAACAATTATGTTCACACTCAAAATAGGCAGCAATTATTACAATCAACAACAAGCTACATCTCAACTAAGCATATTTATATAGTATATTTGGTCAAACACATCATGCCTAGTCTTAAAAGATACTATCAAGTTTTCCAATTAATCGACTAAGGGAATTGTGACTGAAACTGCAGATAAAATTAAGTGATGTAGCCACGTTTAGCTCACCTAGATAAAAACAGGCCTCAAGGTTTCAGTTGGTAAGATCATTACTCTTTTTAGTAAGCCGCGTAATGATATTCAATATAGATAATAGATAATCCACAATATTTAATCTCAAATAACTGTGGCCGATTATTTAAAAAAAATACTGGGGGAAGCAACGAAATAGAGATATTAATAGGGGGAGAAAAGAAAACTAAAGTAATGGCCCTAATGGGGAGGGATACTAATATTAATGACTAAAAATAAACGACAGACAAAAAAAAAGACTAAAAATAAAAATATGAAATTTCATCGGAATCAAAAAACTTGTTTAACCCTCTGAATAATTACACCTTATTACCGTAACTAGTAGTAACAATTCTTAGTTTGTAAAACGACTAGTTCAAATTATAGTACTATCATTTCCGTAAACAACCACTCTATAAATTGAAGTCGAGAAGAAAAAGAGTGCAATCCAGCATTGCCTCTTTTGAAGCCATGGATAATATTCATTTGAATAAATTGACTCAGTCACAAATTAAATTGTATTATTATATTAGTACATTATTATTATGTCATTATGATAAAGACATACACAACACAACACAAATAGCATGTATAAAATCAAAGAGTTGTTGATCTAGTGGTACTAGACTCTAACTTTGGTCCTTTTGATTCGAGTGGTATTATATTTGATCATTAAGGTTTCAAGTTCGTGTTTTGTAGATGAAAAAAAAAATAGATTTTGTGAGGAAGATTGATCACAATGAATACTTGATATCAATAACATGTTAAAAAAAATGTATATAATAGATAGATAAGTACGTCTAAATGCTAAAGGGGAGAAAAAATGAAAAAAATTGAAAGAAAAATCACAGTTAGCAAATTGTCGAAGTATGGACATTTTTTATTTTTTATAGCATTGCGGGACACAACTTAGACGAAACAAAAACCTGTTCCTTGAATCCACCCGGTAGAACCATTTGGCTCTGTTCTCCCAAGCTTCTTGGAATGCACCATAGCTGAAAATTTGCAAGCCTTGAACCGCTTTAGCTTTCGTGGCGCTTCATCTTGAAACTGCGGAATTCACCAACAAACAAATCAATACTACAATCAGAAATTGTTTTGGTAATTAACGTGGAGTCACTTTAAAAAATCCTGTATCCAAAATTAACTGTTGATGAATAAAAAAGGAGCAAGATGACGAAAATAAGGGACTAATTAATAGAGTGAGTGAATCAGAATGAAAGGTAAAGAAATATACACACATAAATTACGACATTCCATAACATACTGTTATAAGTCTTTTGACTTGAATTAAGTGTGTTGGATTTCTATTTTCAAGAACTGTTTTTAGATTTTGAAATCATAAATAAATCTTTGTAAAACTAGCACAGGTCATACTCATGTATCACCACATGCCACACGTTTTCATATGACTCATACAGTGGGGCTAGGGGTAACCAATCAAGGTACGAGTTTTGGGTTATGGGTAAGAGATCATAGAGAAAAATAACCAATCAAGCAATGCTACGGAATTCGGTTTCTGGATATTACCATTTCTGAATCAATCATAAACCTTTGAACTTACAACTTACAAGTGTAACTGGTCCATACCAAGAAAGAAATGTAATGTGGTCCAGGTAGATTTGACATATGCGTATCTTTGTTCCCTACACATACATACGGTACTTATTTTAAAATTGTCCCACGTGAGAAAGATACTTTTTATTTTATTTTTATCATACATAATCATGTTTTTTCTTAATAGTTACAAGAAGAAACTTTATTGAAAGTAACCAATCAAATTTTTTAACAAAAATTAATCATCAATCAAATTAATAAATACCTTTCTTCATGATCAGCAAGAGGGTACTTCAATAAAATGCAAGAATTTCTTTGCATTTCTTCACAATTTTGTGCAAAAGGTTTTTTACTAGGTCCTACACCGTTTTTTTTAATAAATTTCTGTTATTTGAACCCAATCAATCGAAGGAAGTTTCATACCTTCCTCCCACTTCTCTTCCTTTCTTACTTAATTATATTGTAACAGAGCATAAAATGATAAAATAATGTAAAAAATAAAATCCTACAAGATAATAAAAAAATTATTAAAAACAATTTAAAAAGTATTTTATTTTATGCAGCTTAAAAGTTTTTTTAAAAAAGGAAAGCTCAAAAGTTTATAAAATTTATTACAAATGCATTATTTTCTTATCCGAAGACAATCACTCTAGAAAAGGTAGTTTACTTGATTTTTTTTTTTCACGCGGCAAAGTGAGAAATTACCTGTGAATTTGTTTACTTTAAATTATTTATGATATACATTATTTATCACCAAAATCGGCAGATCTTGAGAATCATAAACTGATCTATCCAGTTTTGATTACAGAAAACATCACATCTATGATCTATCCCTGTTTGGTAGTCTTTGGGTGTCTTCCAGTTTTACCTCTGTACTTTTCAGAGAAGAAGTAAAAAAACATCGCATCTACTCATAAATATACAATAACGAACCAAAAGACATACATATTAAATGCTGCATGCCATCAAATTATATTTGATCACACAAATTACACATAAACACTAAATATGTGCACTAAGAAGATCTAGCTCAATTGGTTGAGCAGTCTCTAAGTGTTGTAAACCCTTAATTCTAGTACTTCTTTTTTATTCTTACTAATAAAAAAAAAAAAAAAAACTAAATAAGTGCATCTTGAGGATGCATCATTCTTTTCCTAACAAAAAGACACAACACATTGCCATGCTATATTTATTATTTGAAGAGAAAAATATGCACAATTAAAGCATGCTTGTGTGGAAGATTCTGCTAGCACACGCTTAAAAGCCATCTTCACCTATAAGAAAGCCTTTGATCTGTTCCAGCGCCTGAGAAATACATTGGCACAAGTAAATGTCAGTGATTCACAATTTAGATACGATTTTAGCTCTCGCCTCTCCAGAAAGTTAGGTTGGTCAAGAGCAAACTAAGATGAAGTTCAGAAGGGGATGAAGCGGGAAGTGACACACCTCCATTGCAATAGCAGTTGGAGATATATCTGACACATCTCTTCGGCCCAGTTTTGCTGCCATATCTGTACAAAAGAACATAACACAATAAGAGATGGATGTTATCTAGAAAGCAGATAATGAATGAATGGTACCCTTTAGAGCTTCACAGATATCTAAAAAATAAATCAATCTGAATTTTCATGCTTTAGCAATGGACAATCCTTAATGACTAACAATCCAGAAATGAAGACCAAAAAAGTTAAGCTTCAGAAGTCCCAAGAATCTATAAGTAGCAACTTCCTTTCCTGTTGTATTCCCAAGGATTCTGGACAGAACCAGAATTCTTATTCAAAAAAAAAATGAAATAACATTTGCAGACATACTTTCCAAGGAGACCTTCACATTGGCGTTTGCATATGCTTCACTTCTTTCTTCAAAAAGGGAAGACAAACGCGTGATAGTCTGCAGGTGAATTCCAAAGGGTAAAATTGTTTACTGGAAAAAAATATATTTTTGATGCTAATATCAGTTCCTCCAAATTTCCAAGATTCTTAATAGTTACTGTCTTATATCTCGCAAAAGAAAAAACTTGTGTCATGGAAGAAAAATCATTTACCTTTGTGTATGCATCTCCTTCTTCATAATGTAGAAGTGGGCGAGAATCAGTTCCTACAGCTGTTATTCTCTGAGCCAAGGCTTCTACAGGTACATCCAACCAAACACTAATCCCCTGCTGCATATATTTCCTGGCAATCCATATATAAAGTATGTGTGAAGACTGAAGTGAGAAGAGTTAATGGCAAAAGTGGAGGTGATTAAAACTTTTCTCATTAGTATGTTAATTATTATACCAATTGATGGGCCTCACGACAGCACCTCCACCAGTAGAAATAACATGTCTATGCATCATTGACAGCTTCTGCAACACCTCAGTCTGCACCAGTAAAATAAGCATGGAAAATGAACATGAATATGATAAATTGATAATAGAACCTGGAGGAAAAACAGAACAATTCACAACAGCCCCAAATCTTCTTATTTTAAACAGAAGAATAGTAATTTGGGAGATTCTCCGGTGGCTTGTTAGCACATGTCATCACTCATCATTACTCCCTTCATCCTTAATTATAAGACTCTTTTCAAAATTTGTTTGTCCCTTTTTATAAGATCATTTTCTAATTTCTAGATTAATTATTTTTCCCTACATATGCTTACTTAAATTATCTCTCCAAACATTAATGGAATAAATTTAATAGCCCAAGAAGCTAGAGGGCCTGCATCTAGGTTTGGTGAAGTTTACGTAGTATTAGAAGGGTCTGCCACAAAGCTGAGGAGAAAGGGTGTGTAGGGAGATGAGTGGGTTGACTAGTCTGTTACAGAAGAATGATTGAAGGTGGGTAAATAGGGGAAATTATGATATGGAAGGGATGTGCAAAACTCTGTATTACATCAGAGGAGTGCTTGTCTGTGTGAAGTTGGGAGTTTCTTCTTCGAAGGATCATCCATTCACTGTTTCTTTCCATCACTACACTTGAATAATGCAATTACAATACAATACATCACTGTCTTAAAATGCTTACTTTAATGCAGTATTCATACTCCTGCCTAAGTGTGTATTTAATTTCTCTACAAACCAAACCCAACCATTTTATTTGCCAAATTCCAAATTTTCAAGAGTAATGTCCTTCATTTATTATATGAAGAAAGGAGAGGAGTTAATCTGTGGGATAGACATTCTTTCTATCCATTAATTAAAAGAAGCTAGGTTGTATCATCAATTGGTACTTTAGAATAGATTGCTCCCATTTCCCTGTTGCAGCTTACTTTATGAAAGTACAGATTCTGCACAGATTAAATTTGGATAAAAGAAAATGAGAGGATTGCCTAGGATAGAAGAAATAGGAAAACCTAACAATTGGAAAACCTTAACAAAAAAAATTCCAAATACTGAGTGAGGAACACAAAAACTGAAAACATTGTGTTTTTTTAACTGACCTCCTTATTACGAAAAAAAGGCTCTCCATAGTGCTTGAATATATCAGTAACAGATATTCCATCAACCTCCTCCACCACCAATGCATCACTGCTTCCATAAATGCAGAAAATGTTCAGCAGAAACTTTAATGCGTGCATGAAATAGAATATTTCTGTTGTGATACACAAACACTTACATTAGGAATCTTGTATACAAAAGACAGACCCCGGGTTTATCCTATTGATACAATAAATTTGCTGCATCTCCTTAAAGTCAGATGATATCAATCGAATATAATCATCAGTTGAAGTTCTTTCTCTATTGTGCTAGTCTATTGGGTATTCAAATGTTGCATGCCTCACTTTCACTCAAAACGTTATTCCTCAATTTGAAAAGAAGACAAGTGGGGCAATTACCACACTAACCTATCATAAAACGAATAAGAAAGCGCCTCTGACAATATCAGTCCCACAGTTGTCTTCCCAGAGGCCATCATTCCTGCATTTCAGATTCAAAATATTTTGAATACCCAAAGTAATTATACTTGCAATGTATGTATGCACAAGTACTTCTGCCAAGAGTCTGACCAACAAGATATATACATCGTCCACTTAAGTATGGTTCGATCTCTTGTGATTTAATCTGCAATATTATTGATTCGAGTAAGATAGTGGCACGTAGATTCTCAGACAATGTTAAGAGATGATCACACAAAATACAACTAAGCTCAGGTTATCATGTCTAGATGCTGCACTATAACTGAAGGGGCATCTTTGCAGTGAAAGAGCTTAAATCAATTAAAAGTGACAAAGGCCATTGTGCTATATACCTTCAAAATCAACTTTTCATCAACAGGAGAATGAAAGCTTCCAGATTCCAATGTTGAAGCTACAGGAGTGACATTTGAAAAATTATGTTAAGACTCAAAATAGGCAACACTTACTACAAATTACATTAATCAACAAACTACATAGTACAGGTTAAACATGCCTTCCCTTATATGTTAGTTTTCCAATTAATCACCCGAGGGAATTGTGACTGACACTGCAGATAATGAAAGGTAGCTCAAAATTAAGCGTAGCCTCGGTTAGCTCACCTTGATAGAAACAGACCCTCATGGATCCAGCTGGTCAGAGCATTACCCTTTCTAATTAATAAGCCATGTAACGATTTTTCAATATCGATAGTAGATAATCCACCATATTGAGTCTCAAATAACGGTGCTCGATTACATTAAAATATTTTTTTGAATAAATAATAATAAATAAATAAAAGGCTTCCTTCCTTTACTTACTTTTTCGAACAACATTCTACTAACTTCAAACGTGCTAAAGCTATGAAGAAACTTCATTTGATTTTTCTACAAATAATTCACTGTCAATTTACAATAATTACACCTTCTTCCCGTACAGGCCGTACTCAGTAGTAACACAACTTTTGGTTTGCAAGACGTCTAGTTCAAATTATAGTATTCCTTTCGGTAAACAATCACACTCTAAAATCCAAAGAACTAGTCCAATGGTCCAATGATGTAAGGTCTTGTTATGTTCGTGTGAAAACGATCTATTTAACGGGTTTCGATTCTCACTGTACGTAAAGTTCTCTTGGATCAATGGCTTCGATTCTCTGTAAAATTCCCTTGGACCAGTAGCTTCGCGGTGCTGCGAGCGAGCGGAATTAATCTCTACCAGAGTGGGACGGGGGCACCCGGAGAATAAAAAAATCACATTCTAAATATTGATATTGATTTGGGTAAATTGACACAAATCTGATTCTATTATTATATCAAATATTATACTTTGATAAAGACATATACGAATAACATATGCATCAGATATATACGTACGTAGGTATGAAAACTAAAGGAAATAAATAATAATAAAAAAAAAGAACAATCATTGTTTGCAAATTGTCAAAGTATGAATGGTTTTTACAACAACCTGGAATATTATTATGCGAACATGCAACCACCAAAGATGCTGTCCTTCGCCGCATATCCACCGAAGGTTTTGCACTCTGCAACTTAGACGAAACAAAAAGCTGTTTCTTAAATCCACTAAACATTCTAAGAGAGCCATTGGTCCCTGTTTTCTCAAGCTTGGGATTATTGGAATGCAGCGTAGCTGAATATCGCAAGACTTGAACCGCTTGAGCTTCCATGGCGCTTCCGGCTTCACCTTGAAACTGCAGAATTCAGTAATAATAATCAGAAACGGTGTCGGCCGCTAGCAATAATGCAGAGCCACGTTTTTCTAATGCCAACTGTCGTACAAATTCCTGTATCCACCACTCAGATGCCAAGTTTTGATTAAAAATGTAGAAAGACAACAAAAATAATTGATAAAATAAAGTAAGTGAGCCCAGAATGAAAGGTAAAAGACAAATATTATCCACTTAAATTACGAGATTCCATATAAGAAAGTTGTGAGCCTTTCTACTGTTCAGATAAACTTTTTTGTTTTAATTATTCATATTTAGTTGCTATAGTTATAAAAAAAAAAATTACTTTTTAGGCCTGTTTGTTGGTATTCTATCTTGTTGTAAAACTATTACACTAATTATTACGTCCTTCAATAAATTTATATATCATGTAAAACTATTATACCGTTTAATATTTTTATGTATATTGTGAATTCCATGATCCAATCTTGAATTATAATTATATAGTATTATCTTTGTTATTTGTGTCAAATTTTATAAAATTTAACCATCAATAAATAAATAAAAAGATTATTAAATAATTTATATTTCAATATATTTATATTATTATGTCCATTTTGATCTATAAAATAAGATATTAAATACTTTATAATTAATATAAAGTTTAATAGATATGATTTTTATAAAACAAATTTTCAATTGATTTTGAGATAAAATTATATAATTGAAAGTTATTAAATGATGTAATAATTAGTATAAGTTATTGTAATTTATTGAATGGTATAATAGGTATAAGTTATTTAATGATGTAATAGTTGGTCTATCCTAATTTCATTTGATCACCAACTGGCCATGTGAAACTAAATTTAGTCCTTTTTATCATGTTTGGAATTCCAATTTTATGATAAAAAAATATGATTGAAAGAGAGATCATACTAAAGGTTAATAGCTAAATTTATAATGAAGATTAGTTATTAACAAAATTAGTAGATATTCTTTATCAATATGATAAAAAAAAAATAGTATGTGATTAGTTTAAATATATTTTTAGGTTACAAGTCTGTCTTTCTTTGTCTCACATATTAAAATTTGTTTACTTTTAGTTTCTTAAATTTTGAATATTTTTTTAATTCCTTGTGTGATAAAAAATATATCATAAATTATGCATCTAAATTAACAAAAGTAAAGACATTATTTCTTGAACTACAAGTAGTGTAATTATATTTGTTCACCACTTAAATCAAATTATTCTATAGATACTTTTGGAACAAATTTTAAATTTATGATAATAATAATCAAAATAAATAATTTAACTAATTTTTTATATTAATTTTGATGAATTAAGTATCTGTTAGTAAGAATAAAGGTAGTAGTCGATAACTGGTATCTTTTATAGATATTTCATCTAAATTACTTTAATTAAAACTACAATTCAAAAATTATTAGTTAAAATGTTAAATTAAAACAAATTTTTCCCAAAAATTAAAACAACTATATACAAAGAATTTTTCTTTTTAATTAAAATTTTGAAACCTTAGTTATATTTATGACCCAATTAAAGTATAAGTTAGTATCACGAAATCAAGAGAGAAAAAAATGTTGCTAGTAAATAAAAATATTTATCTAGGGCCGAGTAATTCACAAGACAGTTAAGATAAGTGCCTTACTTCTCTGATATTGTTTTCCTTTTACGAATAGACTTTAGCTATATTTATTTTTTTATAATTTCATTTAAACATATAAAGACTTGTGTTTTTAACTTTTTAATATTTTAATTCAAACATTAATATGGAACATGTTTATTAGAATACACGAATATTACTTATTAATTAATATATAACTAAAAAAATTGTGCAGGTTATATTGGTCTATTGGTTATTATTTTTTTATAGAAAGGCCTATTGATTATTTGACTGCATTAAATAACACAATAATTAAAACTAATAATTGAATATAGTTTTTAAAGATAAATTTACCATTTTTTAAGATAATTTAATTAAAGCTAATAATAATTTTATTATTGGGATTAATTTGAACAATTTTTATAATATGAAACTTTTTTATTATTATTTTGCATTCAAAAAGTCTAAAATTTTAGGTGAAGATAAATTGAAAATTATTATATTAATCTTAATTTTTTTTTTAAGATATAGTGAGCTTATTAAATATTATGTGTAACACTTGTAACTGCTAAAAGAAAATTTTTAAAATTAGAATTGTTAAAAATCTATCTAAAGTCAACAATATTAAAATTAATTAATGAATTATTTTTCACCTCAAGTTTTTTTTATCTTAAGCCTCATATTTTTTAGACACGGTCCTGTTAATATCATGAAATTTTCGAGAGTTATCAAGATGGCTTGATAAAAATATTTTATGAATTGCTGTTTACAGTGTTAGCAGGTGCGGAAATGACTGTTGACTTGTTGGGGAAGAGAGCTTGGTGAATGGTGAAGGGTGAATGGGAACTGGGAACCACTTTCAGGCGGTGGTGCTCAATGCTCATCCTATTAGGAAATGACTGTGCCACATGGCACTGTCACATTACGGGTTACGCCATGTTTAACAACCACAAATTCCAGGAATGACGTAGTTTTTTTTTCCTTAAAAAGGAAAATAATGACAGTAGCAATGTAACAGTCACACTTGTACAGTCGGTAGTAGAATCATGAATACCAAAGTTTATGGAAAAATAATTAATAAAAAATATTATATTTATTATGAGATATAAAAATGTGTAAAAATATTATAGACAATGTAATTTTATGCATCCAATAATTTATTTTAAAATTTTTTAACTAATGTTCTAAGATATCGATTAACATGAATTAAGATTGAAATTGACAAGGAGATTGAAAGGATATTTTGGAAAAACAATAAAAATAAAGGAGTAGCTTATACTCATATTCTCTTAGATTAATACTTATTACACTCAAACTCACTTCTTTTTTTAGTTATACACAAGATTTCCTTTTTTTTACCATCCATTACATTGAGACCC
Organism: Glycine tomentella; assembly: GCA_007407185.1. Taxonomy (NCBI): domain Eukaryota; kingdom Viridiplantae; phylum Streptophyta; class Magnoliopsida; order Fabales; family Fabaceae; genus Glycine; species Glycine tomentella. Next base: position 1,320,248 of record PYAF01000301.1, read on the forward strand.
TCTGACTCACTAACGTTGTCAAAGATAACAAGAAAATGAGAAAGAAATGAAGATTTAGTGGCATCACCGTCATGTTCTCGACCCTGACAAAGGTGGCATTATCGTACTTGACGAAACAATTGTCAAGCTACAACGCATCATCGCAAGAGGTGAAGTAGAGGTTGTCAAGCTGGGTGACCACATGCAACATGCAACGAGAGCACTAGTCGTTGGTGAGGTCGTCGCGACACTGGAAGAAGCCGTAGATGGTGTCAAAGGACAGTGAGTAGGGTGAAGTTGTTGTGGTTGGTGAAGGCGACAAAGTTGACGAGAGAGGTTAGGAGCTAGTTGATAGTGTTTTCATAAGCGAAACTCAACGTGAACTTAGGCTGGGAGTAGACTTGCATGAGAGTGAAAGGGATTCTTAAGACATTTCACAAAAAATTAACATTGTTAGTAACGGTGATTGTTTAGCTACAAAAGAAATGTGATTTTAAGGAGGGGTGTAAGTGTAATAAATGCTAACTTCAGGGGAGATGAGTGTAATTTGTTCAAAATAAAAATAAAAAAGGGGTATATTATTAATACAATAGGGTATATTTTTAACAATTACTCAAACTTATGTGGGGTGGGATTCATCGATTTTTGTCCACACACAATTGGCGGGAATTTAGGTAAAAAAGAAACCCAAGCCCAAATAAAGGAAACTACTATTTTACTATCAATCCTTGTTATTGGTACTCCAATCTTGAAAAAATCATCTTTTTCTCACTCACCAAATCTCCACATCCTCTTCCCTTCTCCTTAGATCCAAAATTGTCTTTCCCACCCCAGTCCTTGTGTCGCCACCCTTCCCCTATGCCAACTATCCCCTCACTCAACCTAGTTCCCAAACAAATTGAGTGTTTGTGATATTTTGTTGTTGTGAGTGTTTGTGTCGTCTATAGGGGTAGGGGTAGGGGAAGGAGAAGGGAAAGTTAAAGGAGAAAAAAAGGGGAAGGGTGGGGGGATTTTTTACCAAAACGAAATTACATTTCCATTTTTGGGAGGGGGTGGAGATTTTTGCAAAAAAGAATTATATTTTTGTTTTGTAAAAAAATGAAAAAAAAAGAATAATGAAAACACGGTTTTGTTTCATAAATTTTCAAGTATGTAATGAAAATATATTTTCATTGTGTTTCCGTTCAAGGGATAATTTGGAAATATAGCTAAAAGACACCCAATGCGAGTAGTGCCAATAGCAATTGACATTGCCCCTAAATAAATTGCAAGCTAATTATTTTGGGCTTACGCAGCTCATTTAAAAAATGGCCCATGTTTGTTGTAATTTCAATTTGGATTCGTGAACTGAATACTCTACCCTAGGTCCCACCTTAAGCGTTTCTGCATATGAGATGTTCTAGCACCTTCTTCTTCGTTCACCTCTTCTCTTCACCGTCGCAACACAACGCTACGCTGCAGCAATTCACCACCGCAGAGTTTTCCAAGTCCAATCTCACTTCACTTCTCGCTAGGGTTTAATCTGAATATCGTTCGCGTTGCCACTGAGGTTGTTATCCTTCTTCCAAAATGGCGACGGTGATGCAGAAAATCAAAGATATCGAAGATGAGGTACTTGTGTTCTGAGTGGAATACAGGGGAATGATTGTGGATATGCGATTTATTCAAGCAGAACACTAACCTTTTTCAGCAGTGTTCATTTAGCACTTGAAAATAGTTTAGAAAAAAATGAGATAAATGTTTCTATACCGCAGCAGGGTTTTCCTTTTTCTTTTTTTTAATAGTTGTCAATTAACTTCTACTTGATTATGAATCACGATTTTTTTTTTTTTTAAAAGAATTGTTTCTTACCAACTTAGCTTTTATATTCAGTGGTTATCCTTCATTTATTTATTTATTTGAATTGGTGCTGCAAACTTTATTCTTCTTTCAATGTTTTTATTTCTGTAATCATTGGTTAATTGTATTTTGCATTTTGCAGATGGCAAGGACCCAAAAAAACAAGGCTACTGCTCATCATTTGGGCTTGCTGAAGGTAAGAACATAAGGTTAATTTGTTTGATTATTAAATGGCATATGAAAAAGGAAAAGAGATCAAGTATGTTAATAATATTTGTGCTGTTCTGAATTTTTTTCGGTTGTTGTGGTTAACTATCGAAGACAATGGGATTGTCTTGTTTTTGTTTCAATTTTGGAGAAAATGTTTCTTTCAAAGTACTGAAATATTGACATGATCTTGTATGAGTTGGTTGAAGTGGATACTGGATAGTTGTTACAGGGATTGCATTTGGAAGTGTATCTGGTTCATGATGATATTGTTTGCTCTACATTTTAGATTAGAAATTGTAGGCATAAGCCTCATAGCACAGTCTGCACATACAATTGACCTAGTCTGTTTCCATGTAATAAGGATTCTTATTGATTTTTATATTGATTTATTTCTATTCCCTTTTCATTTCCATGTAGGCATAGAGTTATTCATTATGGAAGTTATATTTGTAGGCGTAACACTTTCTTCTGGTGCTATCTGCCTACTTTGTCTCCACTTTTCATCCATTATAGTAATCTCTACTGCTGATTATAGTGATTTATTTATAATTTTGGGAACATGCTGCTTATATATTTATGCCCCTAAAGGAATGCTAACATATAAGTAAATAACTCTAAATGTATGGAATCTTATCCTACTTATCTTTGTTTTTCTTTGTTTCTATTGTCCTCATGGAGCTTCCATATCAATTTCTTTTGCTATGTGATATTGAAGGCAAGATGGGTGTTTCTGTATTCTGCTTCTATGTGGAATCAATCTTCCATAAGTATCATTAGGATTTTATTCCTCATTGTCCCCTTCTTTGAGCTTTCCAAGTTCCTCTTCTGTTTTCCTGTATTCTTTTGCTGTTTTTGTTGAGGGGTTGATTCATGATTGGTAAATATCTGGTGCCAGGCTAAATTAGCAAAGCTGCGGAGGGAACTCCTTACACCTTCATCAAAAGGAGCTGGAGGTGCTGGTGAAGGTTTTGATGTTACTAAAAGTGGGGATTCAAGAGTTGGTCTTGTGGGCTTCCCTTCAGTTGGCAAATCTACTCTACTAAATAAGTTGACCGGGACATTTTCTGAGGTATGGAGGTATTCCAGATGTTATAAATTTTCTTCTTTAATGTAGGTATATTATAGGCCTATCATTTATTTCTTTTCTGTGTTTAGGTCCTTTTGGAAAGTGAATTTGATTTAATTTAGCCAAAGGAAGTGCAACCTTTTTGAGAAGAAAAAGAAAATGAGAACCTCAAGAGATAAAAAGTTTAAAAATATGGCCATAGTGGGAAAGAAGCTCTTGAGAAATTAAAAAGGGTCATTGGACATATGGCTAAAATAAGGGTTTTAAAATATTATAATGCTAAAACTTTCTTTCTAAACCTAGTGAGCAATGTAGGCATAGAACTCTCAATCCCATAAAGTTTCACTTCTCAAAACAATTTCCATTGTCCCGACTCCATAGCACTAAGGGGGAACTATAAACAGAAGTTCAAGTGCTCTGTTTTTTCTTTCTAATTATGCAACAGAGGTTATGCATTATGTTCATTAAGTAATCAATTATAATGTGCATGCGGGGTGATTTTATCTTTGTATTGGGTTTTGGTGGTGGGCAGCATAATAATTTTCCAAATTATCTAAAGTTTAGTTTGTATCAAAGAATTTTCTGAAGATTTTACTTGTTTTTGTTTATAGGTTGCTTCCTATGAGTTTACTACCTTAACTTGCATCCCAGGTGTGATCACATATCGTGGAGCTAAAATCCAGGTATTCCACATAAACACATTATATGTTGATAAATTTATCACCTTACTGTGCATAAGATATTCTGTTTGTTGGTTGAAAAGCTTGGGATTCCTAAAGCTGAATTTAGTTGTACCTTTTTCTGATAATAGTTGAGAGAAGATTAAATGATATGTGAATGCTGCCACTCTATATTAGTAGCCTCTGACTATAAGCTGCATGTGCTCAGGTCTTTAAGGAACATCAGCATATAGGTTTTGGCAAATTTTATATCTCATCCTCACTGTTCATATTTCATGTATTAGCAAGTTGAGTTGCTTGTGTTGGTTGCTGAACCATAATAAAGTGACACTGACACCTAGAAAATCTAGGGCTACACTTGGTTATTCTTAGACTAGGTAATAAAAGGAAATACTTCATTCATTTCATAACCTTCTTACAACTGAAAAGGCTCCCTTTATAAGGACAAAGCGCCCAACGGGCTAAAAAGCAACACCATACAGGTGTACGCTACAGATAACAGATAAAAGGAAATCGTATTTTAATTGAAAATTCTAATAATTGGCAAAGTTAGTCATCTAGGATGGTTTGCATGCTTTTTGCTTGGGCCTTGCTGTGGAGTAGGCTGAAGTACTAGCTTTGCTTCTAGACCAGCTATCCCTAGATGACTTAAAGTGATAAACACCTAAAGTTGATTAAAGCTTTGTCTTGTGTCATTTGATTGTTTGTGTTGATATTTTTATCCATATTATAAATGAATATATATGGAGTTTTTTATTTTGATTGGTCTGTATTTCTTTAATTAAAAATTTGAGAATATCTTTTTGAGGTTCCTAATGCTTGTACGACTACAATCTAGTCCATCTGTTTCTACTGTCAAATTAGGCATCAAAACATTTTGAAGATGAAGTTTATACAACTATGCAGAGATGTTTCTTTTGCATTTTTTTAATATAAATAATTTAGGCATTAAAGGGTTAATGTTGACTGTGTTTTCTAAATCTATCTTACCAAGAAGTCACATTAATATTGTTTACTTCAAAATAAAATTTTCAACCATGAAAAAGCTTATCTTCAATTAGTTTGAACTTAGGTTCAATTGCATATTAGTCATTGTACAATTTATTAATGTGATTGTGATGCATATTTAATTTATGTTAGTATTTTCAATTTTTAACTAGTAGTTGTTCAATTTTATGTGCAGTTGTTGGATCTCCCTGGAATTATCGAGGGTGCTAAGGATGGAAAGGGTAGAGGCAGGCAGGTAAAAAAAAGGACCATAGTTTACTTTCGTCATGGTTTAACTACATTTGACATCATTTTTAAGAAGATAATTTCAATCAAAGTAACTGAAGCGTATCTTTTGTAAGTAAAGTCTGCAATGTAGTCAAACTTCCATCAGAGTATCTTTTATCAAATTCTTTTCAGAGGGAAACGTTCCTCGTGAATTTTAAAAAAGTTTTTTTCTCTTATTTTTTTACTGAATGTTGAGGTGAGATCCATGGCATATTTAAAGAAGTTAAGAGTTTTATGTTGTCATAATATGAACTGGGCAGGGGATTCCTGGAATCTATTTTGGTAGTTTAACACCCTGGTCCTACTTGTGTTATCAAGTTTGTTAGCATTGAATGCTGTCTTCCTTGTAATATATTTTGCATTTACTTATACCATGAACCTTACCTTTCACAATGCACCTTTCATTTTCCACACTTCATTCACACACCAACAAACACTGATACGTTTTCGTAATTCATTTATATATTGTTTTGGAAATACAGGTTATTAGTACTGCAAGAACATGCAATTGCATTTTGATTGTCCTTGATGCAATTAAGCCAATAACTCATAAGCGTCTTATAGAAAAAGAGCTAGAGGGATTTGGTATAAGGTAACATGTAATATTGATTATTTGCTATTTTTATGTTATGTCACTAATATTCTGATTTCTGAACAAGGCAGGGGTCTCCTCTTATAATTTTTTCCTACTATGTGCAGCAGCCTATACTTGCATGAATACTTCACTTTTTCTGCACTTGTTTTAAAATATATTTCTCAATGAAGCATGAATATGATGAATGAAGATTATAGTGGTTAGACATTTGACTCTAAAAGCAAGCATTTCTGGCTTCATTGATGGCAGCAGTTGCACCCATAGGGCAGAAGAAACTCTAATATGATGTTTTGGTGATCATGTGGTGAAATATGATTTTTGAGAGATAATAACTGAACCTTGTGGAGGCTTGCTTCCTATCGGGTCTAAGTGGAAGCAGCCACTTATGAATTGGCTTTGCTATTTCAAATTTCTGGCTTCAGCAACCTTTTCTGTTTAATTTACATATTAACAAAAAATGTACAGTTGTATGTACTGGTAGTCTTGTTAGTAGTCTCAGATTTCTATTGGGCCTCCAACTTTGACTTTGGTCCAAAGAAGGAGGGGTGTAGAAGTGAAGCAGGGGGTCTTACATCTGAATTAGCAACAAGGGAAGTGTTACTGCATGTAACCAATTGTTCATGTGGCAGGTGTATCAGGATCTGCTGGAAGAGTTGTTCAGTTAAAGTAGATAACTTGTTTTGTATTATATGTTATGAACTATATTGTCTTTGGCTATTATGTCTTTCAGATGAACAATTATCATATGTATATATTTTGATGTATTTCAATTAAAAATTTTGATGTAAGATTTTCTGGTTTTTTATTTTCTTCTCTTCATAACAATTTGTTCCTCTTTAATCAACTAAATTCATTTTGACTGTAGGTTAAACAAAGAGCCACCAAATCTGACTTTTAGGAAGAAAGACAAAGGTGGACTCAATCTCACCTCAACTGTCACCACAACACATCTGGATCTCGAGACTGTGAAGGCTATATGTAGTGAGTACAGAATTCACAATGCAGATATTACTCTCAGGTATGATGCC
>PYAF01000301.1:1336646-1358529 GCA_007407185.1 Glycine tomentella
AAATTATTAGAATTATGTTAAAATGCATAAATATATGTAATAAAATATTAAATATTAAATCTTAATAATTATTTTAATTATTTATAAAAGTTATACTCTTTATTCACTTTAGATAAATAGTTTTTATTTATTTTAAACTATAAAAATAAATTTTAATTTATTAATCTGAATTAAATATGTAAACTTAACTTTAAAAAAATCCAACACCTTACAACTTCAAGGGTCAAAGTAAGAGTTTACTCGCGAATAGTTCTTAAAAATATTATTCTTTAGGAATAATTCATAAAGATACATTCTCGTTCAAAATGATTATTCAAATTTATATTATAAGAGTATATTTTATTGAAATAGAAACTAATTTATTAGTGGTTAGAAAATTAGGAATTAACTTTGCATTTAACAACTAAAAACAATTAAACATTAAGTAATTAATTAATATATAAGTAAAATGTTATTGAAAAACTATTTTTTATATATTTCAATCACATTAATATATAAGAAATTAATTTATCTAGAGTTCTAATTTAAATATAATTGACATGAGAGAAAGGATGATGCATTAAATATGGTAGTAATCATATTAATGATAGAATTTAAAACAAGATAATTGTCCAAATTTTATTGGTCATTGAAGATGAGATTATTTAACCGCATGTTTTCCTTGAGTCAATTAGGAAAACCCTTATTTGGATGATTAAAAAGAGGGGGAAAAAGGGTATTTAAGTAAAGTTAAAAAAAAAACAGATAATTGAATAGTAAGGGATAGTTTAGCAATTGTCTTAATTAAATTATAATTTTCTATCCAAATATATAATTTAATTGGGGGACAATCTATTCTTACACCAGAAAAAAATGACGGTGTTGGGTATATTTTAAATTACTTTAATTAAATTGTGTGCAAGGCTATTTTTTAATTTTTTTAGCTAGCCAATATTTTATTTCTAAAATTACGTAAAAATAATATTTATGTCAGTTTTATTTTATTTAAAATTTCATTTTCCATATGAATATTTTGGAGTTCATGATAGAATTGAGATGTGAAATTATCATAAATTTTTAGAAGTAAGATTAGTGAAAATTTGAATAATTTTATAAGATGTGATATTAAGGTTTAAAATTTGGAATTCTAAAATTTTAGAAGTAAGATTAGTCAAAATTTAAATATTTTTATAATATATAATATTGAGGTTTAAAATTGGGGAAATAAAATTTGATGTTTCAGTTAGTAAATTTTAATTATAAGGGGGGGTTTTATTAGGAACAATGTAATAATTCAATTCAGGAAGGTTTTAAGAAAAAAAAAGGAATTTAAGGATAGTAAATAGACAAAGATCAATTGTGAAAATGTTGAAGAAAAATATCATCTAGCCTATCATTGAGTTTGTAAAATAGTTAATACATTATTGTTTTAACTTAAAATAGGCGATTTCGAATTGGAAAGATAAGTTTGATCTCGCTAATAAAAATTAATAATACAAATAATTAACATTTGTCCATAAAAATTTAAAAAAGAAATTATTGATAAAAAAAACTAAATTTAAGTTACATGCATATATGATTGTGTTAATTATTTGGAGATAAAGTTTTATTATTTATAGCGATCTGAAGAAAATTGTCCCTCTTAAAAAATATATATGGTCTATGCAAAAGAAAAAAACAAATAAATTCAACTTTATAATTTTAATGGAAAACAAAGCAACTAGGGAAATACAAGTATTATATACCAATTTGTTATATAGCAATAAAATTTTGACAATTAATCTAATAGAAAGATATATAATCTCACAATAATTGTCCTAAACTTATATATAACATCAATATAAATACTTCATTGTTCTATGATCATTTAAGTTCTATTGTTTATCTCTCTCCATGTATCGATCTCATTTCTATTTGCTCAACCACTAAGCCCTTGAGAAACCCCTCAAGCTCATCTCTTTTGACATGTTAGAAGACGCAGTGTGTTGCGTACCATTTTGTTGTGCTCCATGTTAATTGGTGGTATAGATTTTGTTTGGAGGGTATCATAAGGCTCATGATCTCCTTACTAGGGACACTTGACGTCATTCCTTCTTTGTTACTCAAGACCGACCTAACATAAAGTAAGACTAAAAACAAAAATTAAGTGAAACATTTTTACTCTAGATAAAATAGTGATATATTGAGGCCTTTTAGCCAACACGTGATATTTTAAAAAACTAATAATAAATAACTTTTTTTGATAGACTTAAAACTTAAATTTTAGTTGTTTTAACTTTAGGTCAATCCTACTTGATAGATTGATAGATGTGTATCTTGCCTTCAGTACAGAAAAATGAGGGACTGTGGGATATATATGTTCCTCTAATGGTCGATTAAGGGTTAATGTTGGTGAAGAGCTGGTGTTGGTTATGTATTCATTCAATCTTGTAGGTTGGCTGCTTGATCGGATAATCCACAACTCTTTAAACATTGAGTCTATTAAGTATAAATTTTTTGTATTGTTGACAAGTCAATTTTGTAGGTCAATCTTTTGATTGAATGATTCAAAACTTTTTAAAGATATTGAAAGTGTAGGACATAACTGTTTCATGTTGTTAACAAGAAATAACTTGGTTTCGTGGGTTGACCTCTTATGATTAGTTTGTTTAAATTTATTTGTAGTAATTTTCTGTTTTTTATTAGGTTTATCTAAATTATATATGTTTATTTTGAGAAACAAATCATATCTACTTACTAAATTAGTGTTTTTTTAAAAACAATTATTTTAAAATTATTTATTTTAAGTTTAAAAAAACTGAACCTAAGTCAGTGAAACAGTCCAGCAGGCAATGATTTATTCACTTTGTTTTTTGAGACAATGGTTTGGTTTAAAAAGACAAGGTCAAACAAGGAGCAAAAGAAAACACGAAGACAGTAGCCCAGGTTTTTCAATGGGTGGTTCGTTTAGAAGATAGTGTTGGGCCAAGAAAAAAACATAAAGCTGATAAAAACAAAAACCCATCACGACGATCTAAACGCCCCAATAATGGGTTAAAATAAAACAAAGAAAGAATTGAGAAATTTTGGTTGTTTGCGGTGGTGCGACGTGGACTGAAGAGAACGATGAGAGTCACACACCGAGACAGCGTGTCACAAAAAGAGAGGGCCCTATTGCGCTCCTATGCACCGCACAAAACACATTCTACCAGGATCCTTATCTATCTCTTGCTTGATTTTTCATATCTATGTTTTTCCTTGCGGTTGTGGCCACAATAAATCCAAATGGAACAACTTGTTATATTTTCTTAACTTGTTATTTCCTCTACTTAATTATTCAGGTTTTCCTTATTTTGATTAATTTATTAATTAATACAAAAGCCTACAATAGTAAAATCCCTTCAGCTTTCTCTGCATATATATTTCACTAAACAGAAAAAACAAAAAGCCAAAATAGTATGCAAGAATCAATTAGTATTTTTTTTCTTGTATTAAACATACTATTACTATAATTATTGAAATAATTTAATTTTTCCCCGTCCGAGACAAGGTATCCTTCTACCTACACAAAAGTTTCCAACGGTTGACGAAACTGGTTTATGGGTTGAAGTTTGGTTCAGCATTTGTGGGGGAAGAGAAGAGAACTCACACCATATCCGTTCTCGCTCCTCTCCGAATTTTCATATCCATTATCAATGGACTTGGCCGCGAAGCTTCACCACTTAGACCTCACCGGCGCGGTCATTTTGGACTCACGAAAGCCCTCCGCACTCCGCCACCTTCCACAACGCGTCCTCAGCAGAACAAACACCAACACCAATTTAATTTACACGAACCGGTTCTCGGGCCCACCGCGGCCCAATTCCGCTTCCTCAACGGGCCTGTCCACGATAACCGTCGAGGACGACATCGAGTCTCTCTTCTCCGAGACGAACTCGGAGGAGGAGCGGCGCGTGAGGAAGCAACCCAGCACGGGCGCGTCGGGGGTTTCCTCCGGGGTGAAGCTCGAAAACGTGGGGAAAGCCTACAAGGGCGTGACGGTGCTGAAGGACGTGAGCTGGGAGGTGAAAAAGGGAGAGAAGGTGGGCCTGGTCGGCGTGAACGGCGCGGGGAAGACGACGCAGATGAGGATGATCGCGGGCCTTGAGGAGCCGGATTTCGGGAACGTAGTGAAGGCGAAGGCAAACATGAGAATCGCGTTTCTGAACCAGGAGTTCGAGGTGGCGCTGAGCAGGACGGTGAGGGAGGAGTTCATGAGCGCATTCAAGGAGGAGATGGAGGTGGCAGGGAAGCTGGAGAAGGTGCAGAAGGCGCTCGAGGGTGCCGTTAATGATATGGAGCTCATGGGGAGGCTCTTGGATGAGTTCGATTTGCTTCAGAGGAGGGCGCAGAATGTGAACTTGGATGAGGTTGATGCCAAGATTAGTAAGTTGATGCCTGAGCTTGGTTTTGCTCCTGAGGATTCTGATAGGCTGGTCGCGTCTTTCAGTGGAGGCTGGCAGATGAGGATGTGTCTCGGCAAGATTCTACTTCAGGTGTGTTAATGCTTCATGTTGGATTGTCCTGAATCATCTTGAAATATCAGATAATGTTATTTTAAGTAAATGTTCACATGTTTGTTTTCATGTTGACGAATTAGTTCAATTGATTTTGAGTTGAAGCAACTTCTAGCTTTTGCGTTGGATTAAATATTTTATACTGAACTCTACTAGTAACTTACTTTGAGAATAGAAACATCTAAATATAAATCACATTCCTTGAAAATCAAATTTAACCAAAATCAATTCTACAAGCATTTATTGAAACACATACTTAGTTGTAGTTCATGTTTGGTTCAATGTCTCAACATTGGACTCATGTCAAGCTGAAAGCTACTATTTGTGGCTTTTGCATTTTTCTTTGGTTTGTCCTGAAAAGTTGGGAATACGTACGATGAAATGCCAATCCAAACACATTGATACTTGACAATATGGTGCTATTTTGTATAGGATATTGCGTTTTCAGCCATCACGTGGGTGTCATTTGCACTTTGACATACACTTTATTGCTTTCCTTTGTTTAGAAATGAATAATTCAATTTCCTAGGTGATAAAATGTCTCACTGGGTGCACTGTTTTGTGGTGTAGCTGATGTGTGTTTGAGTGTTGCAAGTGTTGTTGATAAGAATGGTAACTTATGTTTGTTTGCAGGAGCCTGATTTGTTGCTGTTAGATGAGCCTACAAATCACCTTGATCTTGACACCATTGAGTGGCTTGAAGACTATCTTAACCAGCAGGATGTTCCAATGGTTATCATATCCCATGATCGAGCTTTTCTTGATCAGCTGTGTACAAAAATTGTGGAAACTGACATGGGTGTGTCCAGGACGTTTGAGGGGAATTACTCTCAGTATGTAATTTCAAAAGCAGCATGGATTGAAGCACAGTATGCTGCGTGGGAGAAGCAGCAGAAAGAAATTGAGCAGACAAGAGACTTGATAAGTAGATTAGGTGCTGGAGCAAATTCTGGCCGTGCTTCTTCTGCCGAGAAGGTATATGTCAAGAATATATTTTCCCACAAGTTTAAAGGGTTGTTCATGAATGGTTTTATTTTATATCTAACATGTCCTTTATGCTAGGGCTCTTTGAGCTTGAAGTGTTCAAGTCTACCATAGCTTGCGCTGAAATTTAATTTTTATTTAGAAGAATAAGGCTGCCAAGGATCAAACTCCTAATCACTTGGTTATAATTTAAGAAGGCTCTAATACCATGTCAAGAATCAACACTCCCCGAAAGCTTAATCTAATGGGTTATAGGAGTTCATAGACGCTTTATTTTAACAAGTTATTAGCAATCTTAAATAACTTGAGATGACTTAAAAACACGGTGCTTGTGTTAATTACACATGCTAGTTTCATTGCATCCTGTCACATTGAATATTTTAATGATTTGTTGCTCTATGTTATTTGCTTAAAAAAATTTCCTTTCTTTATACATGACAACAGAAACTGGAGAGACTTCAGGAAGAGGAACTAGTGGAGAAACCTTTTGAACGGAAACAAATGAAAATCAGGTTCCCTGAGCGTGGAAGGAGTGGACGATCTGTTGTAGCAATTAATAACTTGGAATTTGGCTTTGAGGATAAGGTGAGTTAGCATGATCTTATTATCGAAAACCTGATCATTAAAATACGTTACTGTCTGTATGTCATCGTTATATGATATTAACTGATCATGTTTTTCTGTGCCAGACGCTTTTCAAAAAGGCAAATCTTACAATTGAAAGGGGAGAAAAAATTGCCATTATTGGTCCAAATGGATGTGGCAAGAGTACTTTACTGAAATTGATTATGGGTTTGGAAAAGCCAACTGGGGGTGAAGTTTTGCTTGGGGAGCATCATGTATTACCCAACTATTTTGAGCAGAATCAGGTGTGCTACTTTAACCAAGGAAATGTTAATTGTAATTAAATTGATGAATTTGCTACCAGTTCCTGTTCTTTATGTCAACAAATTTGTGTGGTTAATAAGTTTTTAGTGCTTACTTCATTTATTTAACAGGCTGAGGCACTTGATCTGGAAAAAACAGTGCTTGAGACAGTAGAGGAAGCTGCAGAGGACTGGAGGATTGATGATATTAAAGGGCTTCTTGGGCGTTGTAATTTTAAAGCTGATATGCTTGACCGAAAAGTTTCACTATTGAGTGGTGGTGAGAAGGTAAATTCAAGATTTGTGTCTTCTTTTTCAGTTGACATTTATTTAGCATTTGTGAGCAACATAAAATTCAAATTCCAACTTAATTCTATGACTGAATGGTTCACTTTTTGGAATTAAGTTTGTTATTCATATTAGATAACCGAATTTTTTTTGGCGAACATTAGTTTTATTAGTTAACTGAGAATTACTTCGTTACCTGCAGATTTGTGTGAATTTTCTGTTAATTGTAATAGACATTTTGAAAATCTCGTACTAGATGTTTGAGTAGTTATTGCTTGAGTAAAAGCTTTGATGATTGTCTTGAATGAAATATAGGAATCAAGAAGAGTTGTAATTGCTAAATCATATTAAGACATATACTCCAACCTCAAACATTGAGAAATGAGGGGTGATGTTTTTGCTCCCATAAATGTATTCGATAATCTCTGGATGCATGCATTCCTTTAGTCACTTTCTTGAACTGTAGCATCAAGAAGAGTATATATATATGAATGGCTTTGGTAGTTTCATTGCATTGTTCCACTCTTTCTCACTCTTTGCATATGATGCATAAATATTTGGATTTATCCCGTTTTGTGTTTTACTAGGCACGGCTGGCCTTTTGCAAATTCATGGTAAAGCCATCAACTCTGCTTGTGTTGGATGAACCAACCAATCACTTGGATATACCTTCTAAAGAAATGCTCGAGGTTTGTCTCACTTTTGTGGTGTGCTTTTCCATATAAAATAAAGCTTGCTGTCACCTTTCAGCCTGCTGATTTCTGATTCTTCTCCCAGGAAGCAATAAATGAATACCAGGGCACTGTTATCACAGTATCTCATGACCGATACTTTATAAAGCAAATAGTTAATAGAGTGATAGAAATTGAAGATGGCACCATACAGGATTATGCAGGTGATTACGATGTAAGTTAATTGATCCCTTGATCTCTTCTCTTACCCTACCCTTTCTGTGGCTCATTGAGTGTGATAGTATACAATTTATTTTATTTTTATATTTTAGGATTAGAGTCAGTTAAAAAAGGGTTAAGTGAACTTTATTCATGACACAATTGATCCTAGGAACTCATTGATCATTAGTACAATGCGTTTTTTAGTTGTACTATTTTCTTATAAACTTTTTTATGTTTGAATCATTGGCAGTATTTTGGTGTTTAATATTATCTAGATGCTTAGGATGATTTTGGATACCTGACTGCACTTGATCCTCAATTCTTTTATATTACACCTGCTTGATTGTGCTCGATTCTCAATTCTCTTATATGTCATCCCTGTTACCCCCTACTCCATGATCTTGTTCATGTCTAGTCTCAGTTGTTTATATACTATTATTATATTTAATTTATGCTAACTTCAAGATCATTTTGGGACACTATATTTTCATTGAAATGATTTAATAGACATTGAATTGTAATATTTTGGCTTCTTGTATAGCTCATTTAAACCTCATCCGGTTTTGTTTATATTCAATGACAAGACCAGCCATTGCATGGCTCATTATAGGTTTCTAACATGTTGAAATCTAAAAAAATTGCAGTATTATTTAGAGAAGAATTTTGATGCTAGGGAAAGAGAACTTGAACGCGAGGCAGAGCTTGATAGCAAAGCTCCTAAAGTGAAAGCCAAATCTAAGATGTCCAAGGTAAACTTTGGTTAGTTAAATCCACGACATGTCCAAGGTGAACACTTAACAGTATTGCATAATTTCCAGGGAGCTTGTAAATTCGTTTCTTTCTTTCTCTTTTTGCAATAACAGGCTGAGAAAGAGGCACGGAAGAAACAAAAGATGCAGGCCTTTCAGGCAGCAAAACAGAAGTCTAAAGGCGTGAAAAATGCGAAGAGATGGAATTGAGTGAACCATTTCATTGTTACACCAAGTTACTGCCAGAAGGTGATGTAGCTAGCATATTGGGTTAAGCTACACAGCCTTTGTATAATCATGTATCTATTCACTAACTCATTTACGGCAATACAAAAGGATGATTACAGCATTTGTGATTCTCAACTGCGACTTGCCAACCCCCTCCCCCTTCCCCCGTCATATTATTTTCATCTATTATGCTTATTTACTCATGAAGTCGCTAATAAATTGAAGAAAGCCGCTGGCCCTTTATCAATTTTTTTTTTTAAAGTGTATTAATCGAAAACAAGTATCAAAAGACTTTCAATTCTTAAACACTCTGTTCAATCAATTGAGTGAGCTAGACTCTGGTATATCAATTATTTTGGGTCCAAAGATAAATAATTTGTGTTGAGAAGACTTTTTAAGCTTAATGACTTGATATATATAGAATAAATAGTTAAATTGGCAATTAAAGTATTATTTTCTCTTTTAAGTAATCTCTAAAATAATGAAATTATATAAATAGTCTTTAAAATGTTAAAAATCATGCTACATAATTATGAAGTATTGTAACATTTTTCATATTAGTCTAAATTATGTTAATATAGAGAAATTGTTTTTGAATGAATCATGCAACAAAAGCATAAGGGGTTCTCATAAGCCTACATGTACAAGAGCAAAAGCATGAGTAGTGAACGTTGCGCTAGGCAGGAAAAATGGAAGTTTAGATCGCTTTGCTAAGTGACAAGAATCACAAGCTTTATTAACTTTGTACTTTCACACAAGGAAAATTCATACAAATTTGATCAAGCATTTATTAGAGGGTGCCTAGATCTTAAAATGTTAAAATTAGATAAAAATGCATTAGTCGTCGTCATTATTATTATTATCATTATATTCTCATAATTATTATTATCATTATATTATTATCATCGTCATTATCATCATTATTATCTGTATTATCACATGATGTTTTGTGTTATCCTCATTTATTTTTATTTATTTTACTTTTTCATATAAAAAAATGTTATTTTAATTTATATATAAAAACTTATATAGGAAGTAAATGAGTTAAGTTAAACTTTGTAAACCATCCAGGCACTAGTTGTGGTTTGACTAAACCCTAGGAGTAGAAGCCGCTTTTTAGTTGTGACTTGTGAGGAAGAAGGAAGCAACATTGGCAGAAGAAGAATATGGCTGCAACTGCAAGTGCAACTTTGCTAGGCATGCCGGGGCCATGGGCTGACGATTCTCACGAGCCATCTGATCCCTATACAACTAAAATTGGAGGACTCCCTGTAAACTACTCACTCTTCTCTTCTCTTCAATCACGCACAATTTTCGAACACTGAATTCATATTAGTTTTTTTTTTTTTTTTTTCCTGAAATTGGTTTTTAAGATTGTTGTATATTTGATGACAGGACTGGCCCCTTCCCATAAATGCCGATTTGCTTTGCTGCGCCGCGTGCGCTGGCCAACTATGCCTGGTGGCGCAGGTTTACGCTCCCCTTTCTCACCACCGGACTCTCTTCGTTCTCGGTTGCGTCTCGCCCAATTGCGGAACCGCTTGGCGCGTTCTTCGACTTCAGAACGTTGCTGACGTGGACACCTCTCAGCAAAAACACGCCGCGACCGTTGGTGAAGTTCCAATTGCCACCGTGTCGGACGACGACGGAAGTGACATGGATTTCGAACAACTCGGTAAGGCACTCTTCGAAGCCGGGACGTTGGCTTCCAACACCAAGCGCAAGAAACCGCGGAAGAAACGCCAGAACAAGCTCCCTTCGTCTTCTCCACATCCAAAAACAACAACAACAGCTATAGTTCAAAATGACGTGCCTGGTAACTGTTTGTGTTTTGTGATAATTAGTACTACTGTTAGTTACCTAATGTTTTGTGATAAAATTGATGTAATTGGTTATTGTGTTTGTTGGTTGTTTTCAGTGGTGCCATGCTTTTATATCTATGCCCAGGAAGAGCAGTTTTCGGGGGATATTAGTTCTGTATGTTCTAGCTACTCGTCCCTTTCTATTAAAGGGAATGGAAGTGACGTTGAGGATCCGGATCCTTCGCAGGCTGAAGAAACCTGGGAAAAGGAACAATATGAATACGATAAATGTTTGAATGCCGATAGGACGTATCTCAAGTTCAAGAAACGATTGGATGCGTATCCTGAGCAATGTTTTAGGTGTGGAACAGATGATTATTTGATGTGGACTATAATGTTAAACACGTATTCGTTCCTATTTGTGTGGCTTACTAACATGTTTTTCTTATAATTTCTGTGTAGATATTCATATGGTGGGAGACCAATTTTAGCTGCAGCTGATAAAATAAACCCCGGCAGCTGCAGTCTTTGTGGCAGACCAATGCAATTTGAGATGCAGCTGATGCCTCCATTACTATACTTTCTTCAGGAAGCACTTGGTGACCAAAGAAAGATGGTGGAAAAATGGGATTGGATGACCCTTATTATATATACTTGCTCAGAGGTTGGTATTCTTCCATTGCCAACTTCATAAGTTTTCCTTACCCATTTACAAGTTTCACTATATAAGAAAGGCTTTGCATTGATAAAGCTGTTAAATGCCAATTGTATCTATAGTATGTACCATGCTAGTTATATAAGCCAGATGCTTGCTGATTAAAAAATGCAGCCATCCCTCGAAACCTGGTTGATTGTCCAACCATTTTACCCTTTCATATTAGCCTTAGTTGCTATTTTCCTCCTTAAACATTTTGCATTTTCTGATTTTCATTCAACTATCTTCATTGTGTTTCATTGATGGGAGTGTAAGCTGTCTGTGTTTTGTGCGAACAATGTATGGCTGCAGACAACTAGGTTTGTATTTAGAGATTTGTTCTTTATTTTGTTGAAGGATGTTGTAGGTTTAAATGTTTTAGAGAATAATATCTATCTTGTGAACTTGTCTTTTTGTGCCTATTGTGTTCTTATGTCTTTGATTTTCTCAGAGTTGCTGTGAAGGGATTGAACAAGCAAAGTCCAATAACAAGGGCTGGATTATAGCAGAGGAGGCAGTTGTAGCTCAATGTGAGGAACCCATGGCCGTTCAGCTTGGTGTTGAGGAAGTTATAGCTTAATAGAAGAAAAGGAGTTAGCAGTGTGTTACTTAGTATTGGAATTGCATTTACAAAGTAAGATTTGGTGAGTTGAAATTGTGTCTGGTGTACCCATTTTGACCTACTAACCTGCTACACAACACTCCTGTCTTGAGCTAGAGAGCAACAAGATGGATGTTGCATCCGCTGCCTTCCCAGGTCCTTCTAAACAAATTATGTTCAATTGTTTATAATTTTGAAGCAGGTTTCCGTAGGCTCTCAAATTGTGGAACAACCAGGTGCATTCACTTGTGAGTCACATGCCAACGCACTCATAAATGGTCACATCATCACAAATGTCTCAATTTAAATAATTGCTGGTTTAAGTTGAAGAATATTTCTCATGGATTCTCCTTCATAAATTCAATGTCTGATTCATTTGAATTGTAAATGTTGGTTTTTGTTCATGGGCATGTAGTCCATATTATAGGTGTTCACATAATTTAATCAATTGTTGCAGATATAGGAACGAATTCTTAATGAAATTTTTACCTATGGAAGTTTGCTTTAAAATCAAATAATATTTGTTGCAGATAAGTGATTCTTATAAGTGTTTGTAGCGGTAAAAAAAGTACACAATATATACGACATGTACTTTTAATTCCTGAAATTTGGATATGTATGAAATAGTCTCTGAATATGGTGGGCACTGGCATTTTAGTTACGTACTTGCGTTATTTGTTCTTCAAAACTATGGAAATGAACACATGAAACGTTACGATAGTTGCAGGGGAGAGATGTGTACTTAATGTGCATCAACTGATTTTGGGCTAATTTGTACGTCATTTACGCACTCCTGGCTGAAATTGAAGAATGATTTGGACACAGAAGAGAAGATTACAGTTGTTCTCCAGAAATTCTCCATGTCTTATATGTTGTTAACAGGCGTAAAAAAGTCGAGAATTACTTTTGAGGCAAAAGAGAAAAAAAAAACTGACACCCCTTTGTACACATGTATCAGCAGAAAGCACACGATATGCGATTCCCAGAAAATTAACCACTTCGGCGACGGATTTGACAACAAGTTATGAAGTGGACAACAGATAAAAGGAAGTGTAAGATAAAGATTGGTTGGAATCAAATTTGCATTATAGGCACTATGTACCAAATGATTCAGGTCAGGGGAGGGTGAAGGAACCTAGCACACAAAGAAATTAACAATGATTGCACCATAATTTATTATTAGTCACAAAATTCAATGTTTTAATTGTTAATTTGGAAATTATTGGCTTAATGCTATTGGAAATTACTTTTTAAATAATGGTGTTGGAATGAAATTTGCATTGTAGGCACTATGTACCAAATTATTGGTTTAATGCTGGTTTAGAATTGCTATTGGCTGTTACTATATTGGTATGACAGATATCTTTAGCTTCTTGCTTTGGACTTTTATTTGGTACTATAGTGGAACAGTGCTGTTTCTTTCGTGAAGGCAATTATCACAGATAAAAATGGGTTTTGCTCTTTGCTTTGGAGACTGTTTTATGTTAAAAAGCCTTCAGTAAAAGAAGTGTGGGGGCAGGGGTTATGATATCAGAGCTGCTCAATAGTTGTTGCTGATGATAAAGGAAGTCCTTATCTGTTTCTTTTGTCCTCTTTATGTGATATTTTGTATCAGATTTTGTAATATGCTTAGCTGGCTCTGTTTATTAGGGGCATTGTTTATCCATTCAGACCATTCTGCTTTTGCAGTGGGCTTTGTAAAGGGGTTTGCTGGTTCATATTGCACCTGTCTCTGGTTTATTTGTTTCCTAATTGTGCCAAAATTTTCTGACTTGAGTATTTCTTGTACTCAAATGAATATATTTCCTTTTTCTTATAAAAAAATTATTTTTTCTTATAAAAAATTTGGAAATCTTTTACGTGTTGAGTTGTGTATGACAAAGCCTAGTTATGTAGTTAGGATGATTTATAATAACATTTACTGAGGATGACCATGGATGATTTATATATTATTCGTTTAGGATGTTGGCGTCCATTGACGGCTCCCCAGTACTAACCATTACTTGATGGAGTTGGATTTTCATCGTGGAGAAATACTCGTGTCGATCTTTTGACAAATTAACATTAGTAAATTAAACTACTTTACATTTTTAATAAATAACACTATATGACACAAAAACTTATTTAATTATTTAATGTAAAATGATATAATATGCATCTATCGATCGGTTTGTACCTTGGAAGCACCTATCACGTGTTTGATTTCTGTATCACGGTTTCGTTCATAAAATATCTATGATGGAAAAAGCAAAAAAAGGTGGTTGGAATGTTTGGCTATATCCTGGCAAATCCCTTAATCCGTTTGACACAACATAATTTATTTAATAAGTCAAGAATACATTTGATCCTTTTTTCATGTTGAGTTTAATTAATAAAGACAAACTCGTTTTTTTTCATTACTTCTGTTGTTTATATGTCCAATGATTTTGATAATTTGACTTTATTTTGGCACCGGTCATTTGACTTTCTCTCAATACACTTTGCTTGCCTTAAATTGATTGCATTTCATTTAATCAAGATTTATCTACTTAAAATTATTATACACATTTTTGCATTCAGTCGTTCGTAGCTTTAGGTTTCTACATAAACAAATATTTAAGATCTAAAAGAAGATTTCCTAGAGTGGATTGCAGTGTTAGAGAACGTGTTATTAGATTACAAGTACGATAAAGATTGTATTGCTAGCAGCTCCTCCTTGTCAATCACAAACATCATCAGGTACTTACGTTCTTCCATTCTTTTCGAAGTCATTAATTAATATCCCATCATATATATACTTAACACTTGCAAATTAAATATTGTCGCCGCCAGTTTATCTAGATACATCGACGAATGTAAATTTGAAATGAAGGCTTGCATGGACAATGAGATGAGTAATTACACATACAACAGAATAGAAATAATTATGATTAATTAGGGAAATCGATAATAGCCAATAGCTAATTACTAAAGACCTTTCCTTGCGCGCGAGGAGCTACATATATATATATATATATATATATATATATATATATATATATATTACTGTATTGAAGAGGATCATGAGTTTGCAGAAGGGTGCAGCTGTGGCCAATCATGGTTAAAATGCACCAAGGGAATTTGGCTGCAGTAGGCAGTCGACGGGCTCTCATGATTGTGGACACCGTCGTACGTTGTTAACACATAGTTCGAGTCATCCCTGTCTCTTTCCACCCTTTTCTTCACCTTGCATCCTTCACCTGAACACTTGTAGTAGTTCCTGCATCATCATCATCATCAATCAATTGTTAATTTGAAAACCAGAATTTATTATCTATTAAACTCATGATCAACAAATTTTAATGGAATAATTAATTAATTAAGCTGAAAGATGACCATATATATATTAGTAATTTTTAATTAGATAATTTTATTTCAAAATTACCATTAGATTAAAGTTTTTTATCACACAGCTTATATTTATAAAAAAAATATTAATTTAAGGTTATTTAATATTCCACCAACATACATAAAATTTAACATAATTTATATTCTTAACATATATAAAAATTATAATCCTGATTACATATTTATAGTTTTTCAATTTTGATAAAATTTAACATAAATAGTCAGTTAATTAATGTTAATAGTTAATTATAATTTAACAAATGAATCGATAAAAAGTAAAAACAAATATATATATATATATATATATATATATATATATATTCAATTTTTAGAAGAATTATACACAGATACAGCATGAGTACTAACATATATCTCTTTACTTTTTAGAAGAACTATACAGCATATACACGCAAGCAAATACAATGATGTCAAACTGCAGGCAGCTTATGACGATGGGAGATCTACTTTTGTTTCGCCAATATGTAATAACTTTAAACAGGAGTTCAAACCTGACAGCCTTCAAAACATTTTCACAGTTGCTAAATTCTAATTATATAAAGTCACTCTAAAATATTAGTTGCCTTGCATATTAAATTATAACTAGTAAATATTTTTTTAATTTTTCTTATTCTTTTTATAGGCTATAACTGGCAGACAAGGGAGCTAAAGCCGGCAAAAGTGCCAATAATTTACCAGGGACTAGTCATCGGAATAGTGGTGCACGTCACGGTCTTACAGATACACCCGTGTTCATAAAGAGAGAATACTTGCCTAATTGTCGTAACCGCAAATTGAAACCATTTTGTTACTTTTATTAATCAAAACAAACGAACCCCACATACACTGAGCACTTAGAGTTAATTAATCCTTGACCACTTGCTTCTTAAGCAGCCAAAAATGCATACATATCTAAGCTTCAATATGGGTCCATTGATAACACTTCAATCATGGAGGATTAAGGCCCAGAAGTCCTTGTCCCCCTCTTAAAATTAGTATAAATATCAGTCGCGCCGCCACAATGCACATTATTGATGTTTATCTAGCTAGGTATCGTATCGGGCCCAATATCCTATCCAAGTTAACAGTGCATGGTTGACATGATTCCTGGATTTCCCCCCTCCATTCATAATTAATCATGTCTAGACATTGATTTGTTTAATCTAAATTCACCAACTTAGATCCTAACATAATCTTTAAAAGGCATGTAGTTAGTATAGTCGATCATTTCATGACACATGCAGGAAGGAAGTTGGAATATTATAACAATAGATCGATCGAGCATGAGTTAACTATATCACATCAGATTCATTTTGTTTGCATTAATATTCCTTCAATTTCATAGTTTACTTTTCTTTGAACTTTTTAATGTCTCAAAATACTTATTACTTAAAAAATAAAATAAAAATATTAATTATTTTTTCAGAACTAACCTTGTTTATTAGTATTTAATTGTATACCTAAATACTTAAAATGGATTCATAACAATATTCTAATTCTTTCAATAAAAACATTTTTGATATAAAGAAAAGATATATATATATATATATATATATATATATATATATATATATAAAGAGAGAGAGAGAGAGTATTTATTACCTTAGGTTGGGACTGTTCTTCACTGTCTTCTTTCCGTATTTCCTCCATTTATATCCATCATCCATAACCTCCAGCTGCGATCTGGTTCTAAACGTGATCCTTTGACTCACTTCTTCCTTCTTTCGCTTTATCCCATTATTTTCGCACTTTCTGTCAAAGGAATCCATAATTTACTCTAATTTTTAATATTAAACATATGTTGCAGTACTTAATATTTTAGGCCCCTTATTTTTTTGGACCCTGTGCGATTGGGCACCTTGCATGGACCCAGAACCGCCCCTGACTCTATATCAACGATTAAAATCCCTAGAACATTAGTTAACGTTTATGCATACTTACACACATAAAATAGCACAGAATACACGATATCCCATTTTCTAGTTTAATGAAATATAAAATAAAATAAATCGAGACAAGAAGCACTTGCATATGCATGTTGGTGTTGGTGGAGGTTGCATCACCAAACCCATGACTGACATCGCTGGAGGTTGCTTTCTCCGATGATTCAGTTTCAGTGCTTTGTGACCAAGACTCTTGATTATCGACAGCATCTTCCAACACGAGATAATCAGATAGCATGAACTCGGAGGAAGCAGATTCCATGTTCCCTACGGCAGAGTGACGGTTATTAAAAGGTTTAGGATTAGGGTTTCCAAAATAGTAATCCATTGAGGTGATATAGCTAGATGTGTGTCACTTGCAAAGAGCCAAAGACCAAAGAGACTTTGGCCTTTTTTCACGCCTTGAACTAAAGCATGCCACCACTATATATATAATACAAATAATAATTTCAGAATAAAAGAAAATTGTGTTTTCTTTTTTCTTTTTTTAATTTTTTAATTAATATGCTTGCTTTTAGAGTTGGAAGGATCCTTCCAAACACATTCTTGGAGGATGCAGGGAAATGCCTCACTGAGCTACGTGTCAACACGAGAGACGTTAAGCTGACGTCATTGTAATGACGTAGTAGCTATAGTAGGGCCTGCTACTTTCAATGCACAATGGGTGAAAATGGGACCGTGAAGTCAGTGATATATACCATGTTGTTACTTTTTATAGACGATGCTGATCGATGTGGTGGTGTTATTCCTATTTCCTAGTAGTTTCATCATTTTCTTAACTTAAATCAAATATATATTATGTAGTGGCTATCCATCGACAATGGACCATTCCTGCTTATCTACAAATGGGTATGTATTGCAATTCGCAAGGCAACTTGCTTCAGCCACTGATATATAATTGCCTCTAAATTCCGTGTTCACACCCACATTCCCTTTGCAATATTTTTAAAAAGGTTTACTTATCTATATAGTTGTATATAATTGATATGTTTATAATCTGTTTAAGGGGACGAACGTTTTTGAAGCTGCATAGTATTTAATTTTACCCAAATGTAAATAGGTTACATGTTCTCATATTACATATTTCACGCAAAATCAAATGCTTTAATATTATCTAAGATGATTAATTTTCTCTGAAATTTAAAATTAATTTAAATACATGTGAGATATATAAGAATATAGGAAGTTTTCATATTTATATATCTTTTTATGCTGAAATCTCAAAACAAGGATAGAAAACACCTTAAAAACATTTTACTAGTTAATATATATATATAACATATTCTTTTAGAATGATCATCTTGTGTGAAAATAAGAATAGTCATTCTCATTTATTAGATTAAAATGAAAGGTCAAAATTAAAATATTTGAAATTTAAATTTAAATTTCATTTAACTATAAAATCTTTATAAAACTTAAGAAATAGAAAATCAAATATTTTAAAGATTTAATTTACTTTAAGATCGACACCACAAACAAAAAATCATGATGAGGACAATCATAGTGGTAGTGGTTGTGATGGTGTTGTAGTGACAATTTTGAAGTAAGTTAAATCTTTCAAATATTTGATTTTCTGTTTGTTAAATCTTATATAGACTTCATAATTAAATAAGACTTTAATTTGAATTTAAAATGTTTTAATCTTTGACATTTTATTTTAATCTAATGGATGAGAATGATCGTTCTAATTATCACATAAGAGATCATTCTCATATGAAACATCGTCTTTATATATATATATATAGATATAATATGACTCATGTGAGGAACATTTTCTTATATGAAAATAATTAATAACAATCATCATATTGAGACAGTTAAAATTAAAATATCTAAAAATTTAAATTAAAATATATTAAATATAACCATCAAATCTTTAAAAGATTCACCAAACAAATTATGTCCTAAAATATCTCAATTATTATTAATCCATGATGTAACAACAATAGGGATGAAGGTTATGATAGTGGAAGTTGATGACAGTAGTGGTGATGGTAACAACTATCATGGTGGTGGTTGCAATGATAGTCATGGTGGTGTAACTTTGACAACTATTACACCATTTTTAAAGTTTGATATAGAATGTGATTTTTATTGATCAAATCATTGAATTATATTTACATGTTGTCAAGATTGTCTGTGTTAAATTTTGTTAAAATTGAACAACAACAAGAAGGTAATCTTATGATCCATAATTTAGTATATTTTGAAATATTTATGTTAAGTCGATTTTAGTCTATATGAACGAAGTAACAAAAAACATTGGATTAATACAAGATTTAACATGTGATTTATGTAAAAGGAACTTTTTCAATCTAAAGTTGAGTTTTAAGAAGGTGTAATAGTTATCAAAATTATACCAGTGTAATTTGATATCTCCTCTCATGCATGTTTTGTTTAACTATAAAATCTCAATAAGATTTATTAAACAGAAAATTAAATATCTTAAAAATTTAATCTATGATGTCCTATAATATCTCAAACATATCATCACCATCACCACCATCACCATCACCACCATCACCACCATTATGACCGTTTCTACCATAGCTATCATGGTCACCACCGCAACCACCATCATAATCGTCAACCGTTGCCGCCACCACCACTGTTGTGGTCGTCGCCCATCGTCATTACCAACATGATTGTTGTCGTTGCCATGGTTGACGACAGTCATGTTGGTGGTGGCGACGGTGGGTCATGACAATGACCACAATGGTGCTTGTGGAGGCGATCACATGTTTGGTCTTGACTTAAATTAATCTTTAAGATATTTGCTTCATATTTGATAAATCTGATAAAGATTTTATGCTTAAATGCAATTTTACTTCTAATTTAAAATGTTTTAATTTTGATTTTTCATTTTAATCTAAGGATTGAAATTAATCATTATCATGTGAATCGTTCTCTATATATAAATACACAGAATATAATTTTTTAATAATTATATATTATTAATTTTTACACTGTTAACTAATAATATATAAATCATGTTTGATATGACTTAAGCAATGTTTGAGAATCCGTTGGTGGAGCAGTGAACATACGTTCGCGAACAGATCTTCACCCCTTACTGACAGGTTTATACAGTTATTATAAGTATATCTTAAGAAGAGTCTTTCCTAAATTAAGTATTATCACGTCTTTAATTTTCAGGTACGCCGATCATCACCAGTGCAGTACATTTGGAATTGTGAAGTTCGCTTTAGGGTTACCGCATTTAAGAGTTCGAACCATTAACTCTCAGAGTTCGAATCAGTGGATATTGCTCAAGTTCGGATCATTACAATCCACACTTTGGACCGAACAAATATGGTAAATTCAATATTGTTAGGATTGTACGTACTTCAGCAGGGTCACAGAATTTTTTTATTCTAGTATACATTTTGAAGCATTAATTAGCACACACGTCCATTTTAGATTTACATGCTACTGCAGGGTGTCTCTCTCGTGGGGGCGTTACCTCCCTTTACGAATGGGATACATATATTTCTCATTTTTTTTATGTTTAAGATAAAAGTCGTTTTTAGCTTTTCGCTATTATTCCATCCATCCTGGTTTACTTCACACTTCTCTTTCTCTACCGCTAAGTTTTTTAATGATTTTTTGGGGTTGTTATAACTTAAAATAATAATTTCACAAAATAAAAATAAAAATAATAACGAAAAAGTAAATGTCATTGTTATGTTTTACATTTATTTCATTTTTTTAAATTCTTTTTCCCTATTATGTTCAAAAAGAGTTCAGATTCTCACTTTTGGAAAGATGACTAGACGAGAAAAGCATAACTAACCTCTTCGTCATCGATCGTAGTTGTCGTTAATTATTATTATTGTTAAAGTCACAATTTTCTTGTTCAGAATGAAATTTTAAATTATTTCTTTATGTATGTGTACACACATAAAGTAAAAAAAAAGTGTTTGAGAAGAATAAAAATCACATAAGAATATATTTAAAATTAATGCACTTCTATTAATTACTAAAAAGGTAACAAAAAAAAGATAGAATATTAATGTCTCTTCGTGTAAATTAATAAATTATTTCTGCATAAATGATTCTGTTAAATAGAAGTCTTGGTGCCAATCCTGATGGTTCGTTATAGTGTGACTTCAATTACATAAATAAATTATATGTAAAATATAGTACATCGGGTACACTGTACAGTATAGTGCTGATATATAAATTACATATTGAAATAAATTTTTAGAGAGTTATATTATAAATGCAAATATATTTTTATATAAATATTTTTTATTAATACAATGAAATTGTGTACTCTAGTAAATTCTTTTATTATTATTATTAGAATCAACAATATATAAGTACATTAACTATAGTAGGGATTATAATATTCGTCAAACTACTTAATAATAAGTTTTAGTTTTTTATGATCACTATTTCATGATTTTTCTATAAAGATATATATTTTTATCCTTTTTCTAAATATTTAAATTTCATTTTTTAAAACTTAAAAATTATCCTTTAAATAAATATTAAAAATAAATCAGGAATACATATATTATTTTGTTAATATTAATATAACAGAAACGATAATTATAAGTCAAGATTCCTAAGGGACAAATCTCAACCTTGCGGAAAGGTTCAATGTATCATACTATTTTCATGAATGAATTCATGGCCGAAGTGGCCATGTAACGACAACAAGATCATGCATGCAAGCAAAGGCGCAGAAGCAATGCTCTAAAAAAATCTTAATTTTGGTAGTGGCTGATTAAAAGTAAATAAAAAATAAAAAAGTGTTGCTATGTGCCAAATGTCTTATGTTACATCTGTAAACAGCTGAGAAACTTCGCTTGCATAAATGAAAGTACAAGGAAATAAACCTTAGAATGATAAGTACATTGGCTTCAAAAAGGGTTTTTTTTTTTTTTTTTATGTACATACTTATTAATTACGTCAAAGACTGTGGAACATAATTTTTTTTTCTTTTTTTTTGG
>PYAF01000301.1:1389148-1404828 GCA_007407185.1 Glycine tomentella
AGGGGGTTTTTATTATAAACAATGTAATAATTCAATTCAGGAAGGTTTTAAGCAAAAAAGAAAAAAAAAAGGAATTTAAGGATAGTAAATAGACAAAAATCAATGGTGAAAATGTCGAAGAAAAATATCATCTAACCTATCATTGAGTTTGTAAAATAATTAATACATTATTGTTTTAACTTAAAATAGGTGATTTCGAATTAGAAATATAAGTTTGATTTCGCTAACAAAAATTAATAATACTAATAATTAATATTTGTTGATAAAAATTTGTTAAAAAAATTGTCGGTAAAAAAAAATAATTTTAAATTTAAGTCAATGCATATATGATTGTGTTAACTAATTGGAGATAAAGCTTTATTATTTATAGTGATCCTATTATGTTCGAAGAAAATTGTCCCTCTTAAAAAATATATATGGTCTATGCAAAAGAAAAAACAAATAAATTAAACTTTATAATTTTAATGAAAAACAAAGCAACTAGGGAAATACAAGTATTATATACCAATTTGTTATATAGCAATAAAAATTTGACAATTAATCTAATATAAAGATATATAATCTCACAATAATTGTCCTAAACGTATATGTAACATCAATATAAATACTTCATTGTTCTATGATCATTTAAGTTCTATTGTTTATCTCTCTCCATGTATCGATCTCATTTCGATTTGCTCAACCACTAAGCCCTTGAGAAACCCCTCAAGCTCATCTCCTTTGACATGTTAGAAGACGCTCTGCATTGCCTACCATGTTGTTGTGTTCCATGTTAATTGGTAGTATAGATTTTGGTTGGAGGGTATTACAGGGCTCATGATTTCCTTACTAGGGACACTTGATGTCATTCCTTGGTACTCAAGACCGACCCAACATAAAGTAAGACTAAAAGCAAAAATTAAGAGAAACATTTTTACAATAGATAAAATAGTGATATATTGACGCCTTTTAGCCAACACGTGATCTTTTAAAAAATTAATAATAAATAACTTTTGACTTAAAACTTAAATTTTAGTTATTTTACCTTTAGGTCAACCCTACTTGATAGGTTAATAGATGTGTGTCTTGTCTCCAGTATGGATGAATGAGGGACTATGGAATAGATATGTTCCTCTAATGGTCGATTAAGGATTGATGTTGGTGACGAACAAGTGTTGGTTATGTATTCATTCGATCTTATAGGTTGAATGATCGGATAACTCACACTCTTTAAACATTGAGCCTGAAGTATAATTACTTTATATTGTTGACAAGTCAATTATGTAGGTCGGTATTTTGATCGATAGATCAATAACCTTTTAGACATTGAGCCTGTAGGACATAATTGCTTCGTGTTGCTAACAAGAAACAACTTGATTTCGTGGGTTAGTCTCTTAGGATTAATTTGTTTAAACTTATTTGTTGAAGAAAATATTTATTTTAATAAAATAAGTAACTTTCTTTTTTTGTTAGTGTCTTTATTTAAATTATTTATGTTTATTTTGAGAAAAAAATCATATCTACTTATTAAATTAGTGTTTTTTTTAAAACACTTATTTTAAAATTATATATTTAAAGTTTAAATAAACTGAACCTAAATAAGTGAAACAGTCCAGCAGGCAATGATTTATTCACTTTGTTTTTTGAGACAATGGTTTGGTTTAAAAAGGCAAGGTCATACAAGGAGCAAAAGAAAACACGAAGACAGTAGCCCAGGTTTTTCAATGGGCGGTTCGTTTAGAAGATAGTGTTGGGCCAAGAAGAAAAATAAAACTGATAAAAACAAAAACCCATCACGATGATCTAAACGCCCCAATAATAGGTTAAAATAAAACAAAGAAAGAATTGAGAAATTTTGGTTGTTTGCGGTGGTGCGACGTGGACTGAAGAGAACGATGAGAGTTACACACCGAGACAGCGTGTCACAAAAAGAGAGGGTCCTAAACCCTATTGCGCTTCTCTGCACCGCACAAAACACATATTCTACCAGGATCCTTATCTATCTCTTGCTTGATTTTTCATATCTATGTTTTTCCTTGTGGTTGTGGCTACAATAAATCCAAATGGAACAACTTGTTATATTTTCTTAACTTGTTATTTCTTCTACTTAATTATTCAGGTTTTCCTTATTTTGATTAATTTATTAATTAATACAAACGCCTAAAATCCCTTCAGCTTTCTCTGGGTATATATTTCACTAAACAGAAAAAACAAAAAGACAAAATAGTATGCAAGAATCAATTAGTATTTTTTTCTTCTTGTATTAAACATACTATTACAATAATTATTGAAATAATTTAATTTTTCCCCGTCCGAGACAAGACATCCGTCTACCTACACAAAAGTACAAAACCCAGTGAAGGAAGCACAACAAAAGTTTCCAACAGTTGGCGAAACTGGTTTATGGGTTGAAGTTTGGTTCAGCATTTGTGGGGGAAGAGAAGAGAACTCACACCATATCCGTTCTCGCTCCTCTTCGAATTTTCATATCCATTCATCGTTTCTTATTATCCATTATCAATGGACTTGGCCGCGAAGCTTCACCACTTAGACCTCACCGGCGCGGTCATTTTGGACGCACGAAAGCCCTCCGCACTCCGCCATCTTCCGCAACGCGTCCTCAGCAGAACAAACACCAACACCAATTTAATTTACACGAACCGGTTCTCGGGCCCCCGGAGGCCCAATTCCGCTTCCTCAACGGGCCTGTCCACGATAACCGTCGAGGACGACATCGAGTCTCTCTTCTCCGAGACGAACTCGGAGGAGGAGCGGCGCGTGAGGAAGCAACCGAGCACGGGCGCGTCGGGGGTTTCCTCCGGGGTGAAGCTCGAAAACGTGGGGAAAGCCTACAAGGGCGTGACGGTGCTGAAGGACGTGAGCTGGGAGGTCAAAAAGGGGGAGAAGGTGGGCCTGGTCGGCGTGAACGGCGCGGGGAAGACGACGCAGATGAGGATGATCGCGGGCCTTGAGGAGCCGGATTTCGGGAACGTGGTGAAGGCGAAGGCGAACATGAGAATCGCGTTTCTGAACCAGGAGTTCGAGGTGGCGCTGAGCAGGACGGTGAGGGAGGAGTTCATGAGCGCATTCAAGGAGGAGATGGAGGTGGCAGGGAAGCTGGAGAAGGTGCAGAAGGCGCTCGAGGGTGCCGTTAATGATTTGGAGCTCATGGGGAGGCTCTTGGATGAGTTCGATTTGCTTCAGAGGAGGGCGCAGAATGTGAACTTGGATGAGGTTGATGCCAAGATTAGTAAGTTGATGCCTGAGCTTGGTTTTACTCCTGAGGATTCTGATAGGCTGGTCGCGTCTTTCAGTGGAGGCTGGCAGATGAGGATGTGTCTCGGCAAGATTCTGCTTCAGGTGTGTTAATGCTTCATGTTGGATTGTCCTGAATCATCTTGAAATATCAGTTAATGTTATTTTAAGTAAATGTTCACATGTTTGTTTTCATGTTGACGAATTAGTTCAATTGATTTTGAGTTGAAGCAACTTCTAGCTTTTGCGTTGGATTAAATATTTTATACTGAATTCTACTAGTGACTTACTTTTAGAATAGAAACATCTAAATATAAATCACATTCCTTGAAAATCAAATTTAACCAAAATCAATTCTACAAGCATTTTTATCCAAACACATACTTAGTTGTAGTGCATGTTTGGTTCAATGCCTCAACATTGGACTCATGTCAAGCTGAAAGCTACTATTTGTGGCTTTTGCATTTTTCTTTGGTTTGTCCTGAAAAGTTGGGAATACGTACGATGAAATGCCAATCCAAATACATTGATACTTCACAATATGGTGCTATTTTGTATAGGATATTGCGTGTTCAGCCATCAAGTGGGTGTCATTTGCACTTTGACATACACTTTATTGCTTTGCTTTGTTTAGAAAGGAATATTCAATTTCCTAGGTGATAAAATGTCTCACTGGGTACACTGTTTTGTGGTGTAGATGATGTGTGTTTGAGTGTTGCAAGTGTTGTTGATAAGAATGGGAACTTATGTTTGTTTGCAGGAGCCTGATTTGTTGCTGTTAGATGAGCCTACAAATCACCTTGATCTTGACACCATTGAGTGGCTTGAAGACTATCTTAACCAGCAGGATGTTCCAATGGTTATCATATCCCATGATCGAGCTTTTCTTGATCAGCTGTGTACAAAAATTGTGGAAACTGACATGGGTGTGTCCAGGACGTTTGAGGGGAATTACTCTCAGTATGTAATTTCAAAAGCAGCATGGATTGAAGCACAGTATGCTGCGTGGGAGAAGCAGCAGAAAGAAATTGAGCAGACAAGAGACTTGATAAGTAGATTAGGCGCTGGAGCAAATTCTGGCCGTGCTTCTTCTGCCGAGAAGGTATATGTCAAGAATATATTTTCCCACAAGTTTAAAGGGTTGTTCATGAATGGTTTTATTTTATATCTAACATGTCCTTTATGCTAGGGCTCTTTGAGCTTGAAGTGTTCAAGTCTACCATAGCTTGCACTGAAATTTAATTTTTATTTAGAAGAATAAGGCTGCCAAGGATCAAACTCCTAATCACTTGGTTATAATTTTCAGAAGGCTCTAATACCATGTCAAGAATCAACACTCCCGAAAGCTTAGTCTAATGGGTTATAGGAGTTCATAGACGCTTTATTTTAACAAGTTATTAGCAATCTTAAATAACTTAAGATGACTTAAAAAAACGATGCTTGTGATAATTACACATGCTAGTTTCATTGCATCCTGTCACATTGAATATTTTAATGATTTGTTATTCTATGTTATTTGCTTAAAAGAATTTCCTTTCTTTATACATGACAACAGAAGCTGGAGAGAATTCAGGAAGAGGAATTAGTGGAGAAACCTTTTGAACGGAAACAAATGAAAATCAGGTTCCCTGAGCGTGGAAGGAGTGGAAGATCTGTTATAGCAATTAATAACTTGGAATTTGGCTTTGAGGATAAGGTGAGTTAGCATGATCTTATTATTGAAAACTTGATCATTAAAATACCTTACTATCTGTATGTCATCGTTATATGATATCAACTGATCATGTTTTTCTGTGCCAGACACTTTTCAAAAAGGCAAATCTTACAATTGAAAGGGGAGAAAAAATTGCCATTATTGGTCCAAATGGATGTGGCAAGAGTACTTTACTGAAATTGATTATGGGTTTGGAAAAGCCAACTGGGGGTGAAGTTTTGCTTGGGGAGCATCATGTATTACCTAACTATTTTGAGCAGAATCAGGTGTGCTACTTTAAGCAAGGAAATGTTAATTGTAATTAAATTGATGAATTTGCTACCAGTTCCTGTTCTTTATGTCAACAAATTTGTGTGGTTAATAAGTTTTTAGTGCTTACTTCATTTATTTAACAGGCTGAGGCACTTGATCTGGAAAAAACAGTGCTTGAGACAGTAGAGGAAGCTGCAGAGGACTGGAAGATTGATGATATTAAAGGTCTTCTTGGGCGTTGTAATTTTAAAGCTGATATGCTTGACCGAAAAGTTTCACTATTGAGTGGTGGTGAGAAGGTAAATTCAAGATTTGTGTCTTCTTTTTCAGTTGACATTTATTTAGCATTTGTGAGCAACATAAATTCAAATTCCAACTTAATTCTATGACTGAATGGTTCACTTTTTGGAATTAAGTTTGTTATTCATATTAGATAACCGAAAATCTTTTGGCGAACATTAGTTTTATTAGTTAACTGAGAATTACTTCGTTACCTGCAGATTTGTGTGTTAATTGTAATAGACATTTTGAAAATCTCGTACTAGATGTTCGAGTGGTTATTGCTTGAGTAAAAGCTTTGATGATTGTCTTGAATGAAATATAGGAATCAAGAAGAGTTGTAATTGCTAAATGATATTAAGACATATACTCCAACCTCAAACATTGAGAAATGAGGGGTGATGTTTTTGCTCCCATAAATGTATTCGATAATCTCAGGATGCATGCATTCCTTTAGTCACTTTCTTGAACTGTAGCATCAAGAATAGTATATACATGAATGGCTTTGGTAGTTCCATTGCAATGTTCCACTCTTTCTCACTCTTTGCATATGATGCATAAATATTTGGATTTATCCCGTTTTGTGTTTTACTAGGCACGGCTGGCCTTTTGCAAATTCATGGTAAAGCCATCAACTGTGCTTGTGTTGGATGAACCAACCAATCACTTGGATATACCTTCTAAAGAAATGCTCGAGGTTTGTCTCACTTTTGTCGTGTGCTTTTCCATATAAAATAAAAAGCTTGCTGTCACCTTTCAGCCTGCTGATTTTTGATTCTTCTCCCAGGAAGCAATAAATGAATACCAGGGCACTGTTATCACAGTATCCCATGACAGATACTTTATAAAGCAAATAGTTAATAGAGTGATAGAAATTAAAGATGGCACCATACAGGATTATGCAGGTGATTACGATGTAAGTTAATCAATCCCTTGATCTCTTCTCTTACCCTACCCTTTCTGTGGCTCATTGAGTGTGATAATATACAATTTATTTTATTTTTATATTTTAGGATTAGAGTTAGTTAAAAAAGGGTTAAGTGAACTTTATTCATGACACAATTGATCCTAGGAACTCATTGATCATTAGTACAACGCGTTTTTTAGTTGTACTATTTTCTTATAAACTTTTTATGTTTGAATCATTGGCAGTATTTTGGTGTTT
Source organism: Glycine tomentella (assembly GCA_007407185.1). Classification (NCBI taxonomy): domain Eukaryota; kingdom Viridiplantae; phylum Streptophyta; class Magnoliopsida; order Fabales; family Fabaceae; genus Glycine; species Glycine tomentella. The sequence continues at coordinate 1,395,793 of PYAF01000301.1, forward strand.
AATATTATCTAGATGCTTAGGATGATTTTGGATACCTGACTGCACTTGATCCTCAATTCTTTTATATTATCCCCTGCTTGATTGTGCTCGATTCTCAATTCTCTTATATGTCATCCCTGTTACCCCCTACTCGATGATCTTGTTCATGTCTAGTCTCAGTTGTTTACATACTATTATTATATTTAATTTATGGTAACTTCAAGATCATTTTTCGACACTATATTTTCATTGAAATGATTTAATAGACATTGAATTGTAATATTTTGGCTTCTTATATAGCTCATTTAAACCTCATCTGATTTTGTTTACATTCAATGACAAGACCAGCCATTGCATGGCTCATTATAGGTTTCTAACATGTTGAAATCTAAAAAAATTGCAGTATTACTTAGAGAAGAATTTTGATGCTAGGGAAAGAGAAATTGAACGCGAGGCAGAGCTTGATAGCAAAGCTCCTAAAGTGAAAGCCAAATCTAAGATGTCCAAGGTAAACTTCTGTTAGTTAAATCCATGAGATGTCCAAGGTTAACACTTAACAGTATTGCATAATTTCCAGGGAGCTTGTAAATTCGTTTCTTTCTTTCTCTCTTTGCAATAACAGGCTGAGAAAGAGGCACGGAAGAAACAAAAGATGCAGGCCTTTCAGGCAGCAAAACAGAAGTCTAAAGGCGTGAAAAATGCGAAGAGATGGAATTGAGTGAACCATTTCATTGTTACATTAAGTTACCGTCAGAAGGTGATGTAGCTAGCATATTGGGTTAAGCTACACAGCCTTTGTATAATCATGTATCTATTCACTAACTCATTTACGGCAATATAAAAGGATGATTACAGCATTTGTGATTCTCAACTGCGACTTGCCAACCCCCTCTCCCTTCCACCGTCGTATTATTTTCATCTATTATGCTTATTTACTCATGAAGTCGCTGATAAATTGAAGAAAGCCGCTGGCCCTTTATCATTTTTTTTAAAGCGTATTAACTAAAAACAAGTATCAAGAGACTTTCAATTCTTAGACACTCTGTTCAATCGAGTGAGCTAGACTCTGGTATATCAATTATTTTGGGTCCAAAGATAAATAACTTGTGTTGAACAGACTTTTTTAAGCTTAGTGACTATATATATATATATATATATATATATATATATATATATATAGAATAAATAGTTAAATTGGCAATTAAAGTATTATTTTTTCTTTTAGGTGATCTCTATAAAGTAATGAAAATATATAAATACTCTTTAAAATGTTAAAAATCATGCTACATAATTATGAAGTATTGGAACTTTTTTCATATTAGTCTAAATTATGTTAATATAGAGAATAAACTGATGGATTTTTATTAATTAAGAACTACTTATAATTTTATTATTTTAAGAACTATTTAATAGATAGCAATACAGTCAATACTTTATGGATTAAATTTATGATTTGTTTTTTATATTTGATGAAGTAGAATGAATATTTTTTGATCTGTAAATGAAACTAAAAAACAAACAAACAAGAAGCTAAAAAAGCAATAAAAAAAAAATCTAAAGTTCTTAGATATAGAACAGCCATGGCATCCACAAGGATCAGATAACTTAGAGCTGGGGAAGAAGAATCCCATACATGAAGAGGAGCCAAGGAAGAAGCTCCATGCTTTGCCAACCAGTCAGCACAGAAGTTTGCTTGTCTATTGACATTATGAATTGAGGCATTCCAGTCTAATTGAAGAATCTGCTTAATTTTATAGATAATTGCTTGATAAAGAATGAAAGACAGTAGGTGTAAGTCCAATTTATATATAGATCAATACAGTAGGTAACTGACTTGAGTAACTAATATGCTTGCTGTACAACAATTAACAGTGTTTGGATAACATCAAAGAAAAAATTCTACCCCATAAAAGCATGGTGATAGTAACATGAAAAAGTAGAAATATCTACTTGTTTCTTTGCCTTCACTATAAAAAATAGTTTATTATTTCTCACCATGAATCTGATTCAAACACTATAACTCGGTAACATTTGTCATTATACCCTAACGGCTAACACTCCCTTAAACTGGAGAGTGAATGGATGACACTCCCATCTTGGACGTTAGTGGCTGAAATGGGGAAATATCAAGGGGTTTTATGAAGAAATCTGCAAGCTCATTGAGAGTAGATGGAAGAGTTGGAATTGAAGTTTTTCTGTGACAATGAGGCAATCTATATCAATATGTTTTTTGTGTCCGTGAAAGCTAGTGCTTAGTATGTTTCGCAGAATGTCACAGTCCAACAAAGGAGGAATGATGAAAGGAACCGAGAGATCTTGTTACAAGTATTTGAGCCATTGAAGCTCACAATAGTGGATCCAAACATTGGTATTCTGCATCGGAAGAGCGTGAGGGAGGTGCCAAGAAAGATGCAGAATCTAGTGATGGATCAGCGAATGATGGGATAGAGTCACTAAAGGCCTTCAATTGGAAAGAGGAATTTGCGGAAAGAATAAGCCTCGAGTTGGAGCACCTCGAAGAAGAATTCAATTGTCGGGATGAATCAAGTAAAAACTTAAACGGTCTAACTCTATGACTATGCTTGGTGAGGGATTTGGTCTGTCTTGAGTATGAAAAAATGTGCTCATGGTCATGGAAGACTACATTACGAGGTATAAGAATTTCTCTGGAATATAAATAAAAAACTATATACTATCCTTTAACACCAAATTTGAAACCAAGAAAGATGCAATTTTGAGGCCTCAAAACCAACTTAGTTCTAAGATGCTCAAACGTAGAATAGTTGAAGCAAAGCATGGAAAATCAACACCCTTAGATCAAGCGAAATGGGAGGAGTGTCGTGAAGCATTTCAAACGGTGATTTTTTGTTTGAGTATGTGGGAGAAGATTGCTTATTATATGTATTGCATTAATGACAATGCAGGAGGTTTAATGAATGATTCCCGGCTTGACAAAAAAATTAGGATGATCAAATTCACCATCGTTATCTGTCCTTATGGTTTAAGTAACATGATGTGAAATTGTGTTTGAATGAATCATGCAACAAAAGCATAAGGGGTTCTCATAAGTCTAAATGTACAAGAGCAAAAGCATTAGTAGTGAATGTTGAGCTAGGCAGGAAAAATGGAAGTTTAGATCGCTTTGCTAAGTGACAAGAATCACAAGCTTTATTAACTTTGTACTTTCACATAAGGAAAGTTGATACAAATTTGATTAAATATTTATCAGAGGTTTTCTAAATCTTAAAATATTAAAATTAGATAGATGCATGATTACCGTTTAATTATTATTATTATTATTATTGTCATTATCATCACTACAATTATTATTATCATTATTATCATCATCATTGTTCACATGTTGTTTTGTGGCGATCCCCATTTCTTTATATTTACTTTAATTTTTCATATAAAAAATGTTATTTTAATTTATATATAAAAACTTATATAGGAAGTAAATGAGTAAGTTAAACTTCGTAAACCCATCCAGGCACTAGTTGTGGTTTGACTAAACCCTAGGAGTAGAAGCCGCTTTTTATTTGTGACTTGTGAGGAAGAAGGAAGCAACATTGGCAGAAGAAGAATATGGCTGCAACTGCAAGTGCAACTTTGCTAGGCATGCCGGGGCCATGGGCTGACGATTATCACGAGCCATCTGATCCCTATACAACTAAAATTGGAGGACTCCCTGTAAACTACTCACTCTTCTCTTCTCTTCTCTTCAATCACGCACAATTTTCGAACACTGAATTCATATTAATTTTTTCCTGAAATTGGTTTTTAAGATTAGTGAATATTTTATGACAGGACTGGCCCCTTCCCATAAATGCCGATTTGCTTCGCTGCGCCGCGTGCGCCGGCCAACTATGCCTGGTGGCGCAGGTTTATGCTCCCCTTTCTCACCACCGGACTCTTTTCGTTCTCGGTTGCGTCTCGCCCAATTGCGGAACCGCTTGGCGCGTTCTTCGACTTCAGAACGTTGCTGACGTGGACACCTCTCAGCAAAAACACGCCGCGACCGTTGCTGAAGTTCCAATTGCCACCGTGTCGGACGACGACGACGACGACGACGACGACGGAAGTGACATGGATTTCGAACAACTCGGTAAGGCACTCTTCGAAGCCGGGACGCTGGCTTCCAACACCAAGCGCAAGAAACCGCGGAGGAAACGCCAGAACAAGCCCCCTTCGTCTTCTCCACATCCAAAAACAACAACAACAGCTATAGTTCAAAATGACGTGCCTGGTAACTGTTTGTGTTTTGTGATAATTAGTACTACTGTTAGTTACCTAATGTTTTGTGATAAAATTGATGTAATTGGTTATTGTGTTTGTTGGTTGTTTTCAGTGGTGCCATGCTTTTATATATATGCACAGGAAGAGCAGTTTTCGGGGGATATTAGTTCTGTATGTTCTAGCTACTCGTCCCTTTCTATTAAAGGGAATGGAAGTGACGTTGAGGATCCCGATCCTTCGCAGGCTGAAGAAACCTGGGAAAAGGAACAATATGAATACGATAAAGCTTTGAATGCCGATAGGACGTACCTCAAGTTCAAGAAACGATTGGATGCGTATCCTGAGCAATGTTTTAGGTGTGGAACAGATGATTATTTGATGTGGACTATAGTGTTAAATGCGGATTCGTTCCTATTTGTGTGGCTTCCTAACATGTTTTTCTTATAATTTCTGTGCAGATATTCATATGGTGGGAGACCAATTTTAGCTGCAGCTGATAAAATGAACCCCGGCAGCTGCAGTCTCTGTGGCAGACCAATGCAATTTGAGATGCAGCTGATGCCTCCATTACTATACTTTCTTCAGGAAGCACTTGGTGACCAAAGAAAGATGGTGGAAAAATGGGATTGGATGACCCTTATTATATATACTTGCTCAGAGGTTGGTATTCTTCCATTGCCAACTTCACAAGTTTTCCTTACCCATTTGCAAGTTTCACTATATAAGAAAGGCTTTGCATTGATAAAGCTGTTAGATGCCAATTGTATCTATAATATGTACCATGCTAGTTATATAAGCCATATGCTTGCTTATTAAAAAATGCAGCCATCCTTGAAACCTGGTTGATTGTCCAACCATTTTACCCTTTCATATTAGCCTTAGTTGCTATATTTCCTCCTTAAAACATTTTGCATTTTCTGATTTTTATTCAACTATCTTCATTGTGTTTCATTGATGGGAGTATAAGCTGTCTGTTTTGTTTGAACAATGTATGGCTGCAGACAACTAGGTTTATATTTAGAGATTTGTTCTTTATTTTGTTGAAGGATGTTGTAGGTTTAAATGTTTTAGAGAATAATATCTATCTTGTGAACTTGTCTTTTTGTGCCTATTGTGTTCTTATGTCTTTGATTTTCTCAGAGTTGCTGTGAAGGGATTGAACAAGCAAAGTCCAATAACAAGGGCTGGATTATAGCAGAGGAGGCAGTTGTAGCTCAATGTGAGGAACCCATGGCCGTTCAGCTTGGTGTTCAGGAAGTTATAGCTTAATAGAAGAAAAGGAGTTAGCAATGTGTTACTTACTTAGTATTGGAATTGCATTTACAAAGTAAGATTTGGTGAGTTGAAATTGTGTCTGGTGTACCCATTTTGACCTTCTAACCTGCTACACAACACTCCTGGCTTGAGCTAGAGAGCAACAAGATGGATGTTGCATCCGCTGCCTTCCCAGGTCCTTCTAAACAAATTATGTTCAATTGTTCATAGTTTTGAAGCAGGCTTCCGTAGGCTCTCAAATTGTGGAACAACCAGGTGCATTCACTTGTGAGTCACATGCCAACGCACTCATAAATGGTCACATCATCACAAATGTCTCAATTTAAATGATTGCTGGTTTAAGTTGAAGAATATTTCTCATGGATTCTCCTTCATGAATTCAGTGTCTGATTCATTTGAATTGTAAATGTTAGTTTTTGGTCATGGGCATGTAGTCCATATTATAGGTGTTCACCTAATTTAATCAATTGTTGCAGATATAGGAACGAATTCTTAATGAAATTTTTACCTATGGAAGTTTGCTTTAAAATCAAATAATATTTGTTGCAGATAAGTGATTCTTATAAGTGTTTGTAGCCGTAAAAAAAGTACACAATATATACGACATGTGCTTTTAATTCCTGAAATTTGGATATGTATGAAATAGTCTCTGAATATGGTGGGCACTGGCATTTTAGTCACGTACTTGCGTTATTTGTTCTTCAAAACTATGGAAATGAACACATGAAACGTTAAGATAGTTGCAAGGGAGAGATGTGTACTTAATGTGCATCAACTGATTTTGGGCTAATTTGTACGTCATTTACGCACTCCTGGCTGAAATTGAAGAATGATTTGGACACAGAAGAGAAGATTACAGTTCTCCAGAAATTCTCCATGTTCTTATATGTTGTTAACAGGCGTAAAAAAGTCGAGAATTACTTTTGAAGCAAAAGAGAAAAAAAACTGACACCCCATTTGTACACATGTATCAGCAGAAAGCACACGATTTGCGATTCCCAGAAAATTAACCACTTCGGCGACGGATTTGACAAGAAGTTATGAAGTGGGCAACAGATAAAAGGAACTGTAAGATAAAGATTGGTGGGAATGAAATTTGCATTGTAGGCACTATGTACCAAATGATTCAGGTCAGGGGAGGGTGAAGGAACCTAGCACACAGAAATTAACAATGATTGCACCATAATTAATTATTAGTCACAAAATTCAATGTTTTAATTGTTAATTTGGAAATTATTGGCTTAATGCTATTGGAAATTACTTTTTAAATAATGGTGTTGGAATGAAATTTGCATTGTAGGCACTATGTACTAAATTATTGGTTTAATGCTGGTTTAGAATTGCTATTGGCTGTTACTATACTGGGATGCAGATATCTTTAGCTTCTTGCTTTGGACTTTTATTTGGTACTATAGTGGAACAGTGCTGGTTCTTTCGTGAAGGCAATTATCACATATAAAAATGGGTTTTGCTCTTTGCTTTGGAGACTGTTTTATGTTAAAAAGCCTTGAGTAAAAGAAGTGTGGAGGCAGGGGTTATGATAGCAGAGCTGCTCAATAGTTGTTGCTGATGATAAAGGAAGTCCTTATCTGTTTCTTTTGTCCTCTTTATGTGACATTTTGTATCAGATTTTGTAATATGCTTAGCTGGCTCTGTTTATTAGGGGCATTGTTTATTCATTCAGACCATTCTGCTTTTGCAGTGGGCTTTGTAAAGGGGTTCGCTGGTTCATATTGCACCTGTCTCTGGTTTATTTGTTTCCTAATTGTGCCAAAATTTTCTGACTTGAGTATTTCTTGTACTCAACTGAATATATTTCCTTTTTCTTAAAAAAAAAATTCTTTTTTCTTATAAAAAAATTTGGAAATCTTTTACGTGTTGAGTTGTGTATGACAAAGCCTAGTTATGTAGTTAGGATGATTTATAATAACATTTACTGAGGATAACCATGGATGATTTATATTATTCGTTTAGGATGTTGGCGTCCATTGACGGCTCCCCAGTACTAACCACTACTTGATGGAGTTGGATTTTCATCGTGGAGAAATACTCGTGTCTATCTTTTGACAAATTAACATTAGTAAATTAAACTACTTTACATTTTAAATATATAACACTATATGACACAAAAACTTATTTAATTATTTAATATAAAATGATATAAAATATGTTTGGATATAAGACTAGAAGTATTTTTGAGAGTTTTTTTATAAAAAAAAATATTATATTTTCAATAAAAAAACTCTTAAAAATACTTCTAACTTCTATCAAAATAGACCCATAATATGCATCTATTGATCGGTTTGTACCTTGAAAGCACCTATCACGTGTTTGATTTCACGGTTTCGTTCATAAAATATTTATGATGGAAAAAGCATAAAAAGGTGGTTGGAATGTTTGGCTATATCCTGACAAATCCCTTTATCCGTTTGACACAACATAATTTCTTGAATAAGTATACATTTGATCCTTTTTTCATCTTGTTGAGTTTAATTAATAAAGGCAAACTCGTTTTTTTTCATTACTTCTGTTGTTTATATGTCCAATGATTTTGATAATTTGACTTTATTTTGGCACCGGTCATTTGACTTTCTCTCAATACACTTTGCTTGCCATAAATTGATTGCATTTCATTTAATCTAGATTTATCTACTTAAAATTATTATACACATTATTACATTCAGTCGTTCGTAGCTTTAGGTTTCTACATAAACAAATATTTAAGATCTAAAAGAAGATTTCCTAGAGTGGATTGCAGTGTTAGAGAACGTGTTATTAGATTAGAAGTACGATAAAGATTGTATTGCTAGCAGCTCCTCCTTGTCAATCACAAACATCATCAGGTACTTACGTTCTCCCATTCTTTTCGAAGTCATTAATTAATATCCCATCATATATATATATATATATATATATATATATATATATATATATATAGCTCCTCGTGCGCAAGGAAAGGTCTTAGTTAGTAATTAGCTATTGACTATTATCGATTTCTTATATATATATAGATGCAAGGGATTGGGATGGTATTATTCAGCGTGGACTTGCATGTGCATGCATAATCAATATACATATAATAATATCAGCTGGGGTGGTTTTAGCGAAAAGGGTTGAGTTTAACTGAAAAGATTAATTAATCTCTCATAACATTAGTGAATATATAAGGTTCGAATTTCAATGGAGAAAAATGTTCATATTTAATGTCCCAACATACTTCGAATAAGATTGCTTTAAAAAAGGAAGACAAATGGTGGGAAACCAAAAAAAAAAAAAAGAAACATATAATAACGGTTATTGACCAGCAATATATGAAAGAAGACATCTATGTATATATGTCAATAACCATATATATATATATATATATATATATATATATATATATTACTGTATTGAAGAGGATCATGAGTTTGCATAAGCGTGCAGCTGGGGCCAATCATGGTTAGAATGCACCAAGGGAATTTGGCTGTAGGCAGTCGACGGGCTCTCATGATTGTGGACACCGTCGTACGTTGTTAACACATAGTTCGAGTCATCCCTGTCTCT
>PYAF01000301.1:1419953-1441371 GCA_007407185.1 Glycine tomentella
CATTCATTTTAGTTCTTATGCATACTATTTTTTATCAATTTTAATCCTGTAAGTTAAGATAATGAGGATTAAAAATAATATGTTTAAGAACTAAAAACAATAATTTTTAAATATAGGGAGTAAAAAGTAGAGTTTGTGAATCTATACAAATCAAAATAATAATTAAATATATAATTATTATTTTTTAAATTATGATAGAAAGGTGGCTACCTAACATAAAGTGTATTGAAAAAAATGTAAAATTTTGTTGCGTTCACATAAGAGAGGTCGATTTGATTTATTTAATGAGAGAATTTGTGTTCCATTCTCACTTTGTACAAAATTTATTTGGACCATTGACAATCACGCATCACAAATAGAATTAATCTCTGATTTAATAGATTAAAAAACACCCATGAACTTCGACTCATGACCAAAAAAAAATTGTATTGAAAAAAGTGTCAAATAGTATATATTATATAACACATTAAGACTTCTATCATCAGATCGGATAGGAAGAAGATAAAACATTTCAAAGAGGTGTCGATCCTCAATGAACTCGCCCAGCAAGTTCCTAACACCCTCAAAAGAGAACAAAAATGGTTATTCCAAAATAAATCACCATATTTAATGATTGAAATACATGATCTAACCAAAGTAAAACAAGAAAATCCTATCCAAACCATGTGCTATAAGCCCAGGGAAAAAAAAACTGTGAGATACATTACATTGTAGTACATCATGAAGTTGGTCTAGCTTTTCGCTTCTACAAGAGTCTGCTACTGAATTGCACTGATGATTATTGCCAACACAGCAAAGAAGAAAACGTCCTATATTATCTTTATTTCCGATAAGAAAATTGATCTCTAAATTCCTTCTTAAACTGTTCCAGGGATGTTCTTTTTGCTGCTATGGCAACATCATCGAGAAATCCTCTCTGAGGAAATTCTTCGGGCACAAGAGTTTGATATGTTTCAAACTGCTGTGCTGCTTCCTCATTTTTACCCAGGAGACTGTATATTATACCCTGCAATTTGTTTAAAATCAATTTACTAAACAAGTCCTTCACTGTGTGAGTTATCTTACAAACAGAAAAAACGGAATTGGATTGGAAGGCCAAAATTGCTGATGACTGAAATGAAGTTTATCGAAGAAAACTACAAGATGCGGAAAGGGGGGAGGGGGGGCTCTAAAGTCAAAGCATTCTGTTCAACATATTATTAACTCCACTCTTCACAAGACAGCATAAGAATTTAGGGATCCAACTAATCCTTCTCTCTAAACAAGAGCAACCAGAAAAGAGAGGAAATGACGAGCTAAAGGAGAAAGCCCTTAATGTTTAGGTTATCTATTCTACAAGGGTTTCTTACTTTTCACACCCAAGAACTTTTGTTATATACAGTCAAATTATAATGATACAGGATAATTAGCAGTCTCTTGAAAACCTCTCCTCAGTCCTCTCTCATGTATGCTCTGAAGATTTTCAAATAAAAATACTGTTAAATTAGAAACTTAGTACCTTTTTTTTGTTTTAGTCCTCATATGAAATAACTTCATTTGGGTCCCTACATGAAAAATTGTTCACAAACCGGTCTATTGTATATGAAAGTTATGAGTGTTAGATTTTGCTTAGCTGTCCATTGTCTTTGTTGAGATGGCAAGATATATCAAGTATGACAGTATTAGATTTAGCTAGGTTGCCCCCTTAAACTATTTAATGTGAGCAACGCTACAACTTAATAGAAAATGTCAAATATTTCCATTTTGTCAGACTTTTGTTCTTGTTTTTCATTTTTACCCCTATCTCCTTTTCTTACCTACTTCACTAATTTCGACTGAGATCAAAGGACTCGACTGAACCAACTTTGGGACCAAGTGTCCAAGCCAATGATGTTTCAGTCCAGCTGGCAGAGCTAACATTATGACCTAAGTCATTTACTTTTTATTTAACGGATTAATAAGTGAGTGAGCTCATAAAACGTATTCCAATTTTGAAGTTATAAAACCAAATGAACATAAATTTTGGCAATATTATGATACACAGAACTTTTGTCTATAGAAAGCATTGGTGCTATCCTACTTTTTCAGAATGAGTCTCAGATTAACCAATGTACCATTGTATGCACTATGCACAAATCGTAATTGACTAGCTAACAAACTCACCTGGCAAATATAAGGCCTAAAATCTCGAGGATTTTGATCAATCAATTCTTGAAATCTTTTTAAGCCCTCCTCCAAATTACCCTGCAAAGCACACAAAGCTATGCTTGTTAAGTTATTAACGGCTAAAAGATATTGCTTATGGTTTATCCTGAATTGGTAGCAGATAAGCAGAGAAAGAGGAAAGGAAACTTGTCTGGTACTAGAACAATTTAAAACAGCCCCACCCAAGCTGATGGATCAACAGTTCACCTGGACAACATGCATTTGTGCAATTAAGATTCTTATATTTCTCTCCTCGGTAACTCTATTTTCACGAGAAGCTAACTCTTGAGCATTATTTAGCATTTCAAATACGGCAGGGTCTTCATGGTTTTTGTGCATTGCCATAGCCAAACCCTGTAAATGAGAGTATCACTCATTTCAGTCATAAATGTAAAAACATAACAAAGTTCCATGGTAACTTGATTATAATAAAGTATTAATATGGGAACCATATTTCTTTTAATATATCAGCAACAAAAAGTTGCCAAGGAAGCATCTAAAATGCTACCTCCAAAGCTAAATCTAAAGTATGCAACATATCTCTTGGAATCAAGAAGTATTTTTCAACTAATCTGATCAAATCCTACCGAAAGAATGCATACAGCAAATGATAAGGTCATAATAATCAACATCAACATTAACAGTACCTTTAATCCAAGTTAATTAGGGACGATGGTAGATGAACTCAATTATAGATACGAGGAGGTTGAAAAAAAAGGTAAAACAAAGAAGGGAAAAAAAAGAGGAGGGGGAGATGAAGAAAAAAAAGACTAAAAAAGGGATCATCTGGGACATAGATATAACAACGGATCTAACTCTCCACCAAACTTAAAGCTTTTCTTCATTCTGTCTTAAGACACACTGTCCATCAATCTATATCACACTCCATTAAGTCTTGTTTAACTACCTTTCCCCAGGTAAGTTTCGGTCTATTTCTACCTCTCTTTGTGTCGAGCTCTTGGTAACAAACTTTTGTTCTTACGAGAACATCCAAGGGTCATCTCATTACGTGCCCAAACCACCTCAATCTATATTCTCTCATCTTTTCGCTCACCGGTACTATGCTACCTTTCGTCGAATATCTTCATTTCTTATCTTATTCATCCGTATAATTACACATCCACTTTAACATCCTCTTTTCTGCTACTCCTATTTTATGCTCATGTTGCTTATGTGCTGGCCAACATTCAGCTCCATATAACATTGTTGATCTTACAGTTATTCTATAAAATTTTCCTTTTAGCTTAAGGGGAATTTTGTGGTCACACAACAATCCAAATGCACTCTGTCATTTCATCCACCCTGCTCTGATTCTATGATTTACATCCTCATCAATCTCTCCACCTTTTTGTAAAATTGATCTTAGGTATCTAAAAACATCTTTCTTGAGTACCTCTTGACCAAGTAGATGCACGGGGTCTTGATCATCATCTCTTATCAGTGAAAAATCACATTTCATATATTCAGTCTTGCTCCGACTTAACGTGAGTCCTTTAGACTCCAAAACGCTTTTTTACAATTCAAAGTTTCCTATTAATATCATCTTTGGTTTCATTAGTCAGGACAATATCATCTGCAAAAAGCATACACCACGGTATTTCCTATTAAATATCTTTTGTTAGTTCATCCATCACTAAAGCAAAGAGATAAGGACTAAGAGTCAAACCTTGGTGTACACCTACCGTGATAGGAAAATAACTTGATTTTTCATTACAAGCTTTCATAAACGTGGTAGTCCCATCATACATATCCTTGATTGTATTTACATACTTTAATGATAATTTTTTCTTCTCAAGAGCATACCATAAAACTTCCATATTATTGAAGCAAGGTCATAATAATATTAAAATAAAAAACATCCATATTATTTATGGGGCAGAAATAATGGCGGGATACTTGTTACAAGAACTCTTTGAACTTCAAGCCAAACAAATAATAATACCAGCACACTTAATTGTTACAACTTACAAGATGTTGAAGCAAGGTTCACAGAACAATGACTAGTATACCTTTTCTGCAGAAATAGTACAAATAATAATACCAACACACTATAAAAGAAAATGAAAACAATACAGTTAAACATAATATTGAACAGAACTTGGTAAGCTGCAGAACAATTACAAATTGACAATAGATAAGCAATAAATATGCTTAAAGCAATTGCCAATTGGTATCTCTCCTATGAGACAAGTCATTTACATTGGTATGTATATTGATCAATTATCTCAAGCGTATTTCAATGCTTGACCCTGACCTTTTTTTGTGGGTAAAATGCAAAAGTCAAATGTTTGACTTTTGTTTTTAAAAAAATGAGGAGAGGCAGTAATGAATGGAGAGTTACATTACATGTTCTCTCCTAACTGATTTTTGTAGATGACATTCTAAGAATAATAGTGTGTAATTTAGAATACAAAACTGTATATTCTTATTTTCTGTTTACTTTCTCTCTGTTTCATAGGAAACTGACTTTGGTGCAACTTAAGATCAGCCTTCTCTTCATTTTCCCCTTTGTTCCCCAGACTGAGACAAGTTTATGTAATTCATCTCTAATTTGAATTAGTCCCAAATCAATCCTTCCAAAGTGTTACATTACAATATGGTTATTGTAGTTATTTTAACAATTGGCTAAAAATTATCATAACTGCCACTAATATTCATCATATTCACCAGAGAAATCCTCTTCCCAATTTATCTACTAAAGCTTTTGAGTATTGATATGAATCCACTACCCTCTAATAGAAGCATCACCTCTGGAAACAATACTAAAAACTCGGCATCAATGTTCTACACTTCTGGTGAATGAACATCACGAAATAAAAACTAAAGAATTTAGGGAAGATATAAAATGCCAACTTGCAATCATCATTACCACATTTGCATACAGAACAAAAAAAATTCATCTTTTCCACAGAAGAGCAATTTTTATGATGTGCACTCTTAAAGAATGATTACTAGCATAACAATAGAATACTTATCAACATTCAAATTTCAAATAACTAAAACTGGGCCACATTTCCAAAAATTTATAACCTCACTAACAGCATACGACTAACTAAAACAAAGCACTCGTATCCTATTCCTATCTATCCACTCACCTTTCCAATCATAACCAAGATTCAAACTTTCGAGTAAGCATTCAAAATTCCACCAGAAAAGAGAGAGTGAGTGAGTGAGTGAGTGAGAGAGAGAGAGAGAGAGAGAGAGAGAGAGAGAGACATTACATGCAAAGCTCTAACTAGAAGAGGCCTCTTCTTCAAGATTTCCCTGAACAATCTTTTAGCCTTGCTCAATTGCCCCATAGTCTCATAACAAAGTGCCAGCAAGAGCCTCCACTCAACTTCATTCGGCTCCGCAGCAATCAAATCCTCCACAAACTTCACAGCCTCCTTCGACTTCCCTCTCCTAATCTTCCCATACAAAACCACCTTTAGAGCCTCAACATTTTTCGGATCCTTCTCCAAAATGCTTTCCCACATTTCCTCCACCTCTTCCTCACTTTTCTCTTCCTTGTTTTTCTCTTCAGTGGGCTTCATATTCTGCTCCAACACTGCGCCAGAACCCACGGAAGGAGATGCTTCTGCGAAAGCAGATCTTTTGCTGAAGCAACCCGATAAGAGAAACGACCCAATGAGGAAAAATGCAACCTTTTCTGAGAGGAACTTGGATAAAGCCCTTCCAGATGGGAAATTTGACGAGGGTGTGGAAGGGGTGTGTGAAGAAGTGAATGTAGAGAAAAGGGTGGCACGAACTATCGGTGGCTGAAACGAAATTGAGGTGCGTTTGTTGCGGGTGTGAATGAATGGGTGTTGAAGCAGATTGAGGAACTTTGATTGAGATTGGGAGTAGATGGAGAAGGTAGTGATTGAAGTCGAAGCCATGTTGATGTCGTCGATGTTCTTGCCGGGAAAATACTTACCGGTAGTCGTCGGCGTTTGTGAGTTGTGACCAAGGAGACAAGGACACCCCTGTTTTCTTTTATCCCACTCCCCTCCCTCCCCCACCCCCAAATAAAAAAAAAGAAAAAAAAAAGAAGAAACTATTGGGTAAAATGTAAAATCACTGTTTCTTTGATATCTTAAATTTAAAAATTGAGTAAATAGTTTTTCCGACTAATGATGCAATGTAAATAATTTCATATTATTGTTTAATTATAAATTATTATATATGATAAATTTATTAAAATATTTAATAATCATTTGACACAGTATTAATTTTCACAATAATACATGATTGTTAAATTTTTAAAATTTTCATTTTATATCTTAAAATGTCTCTATTGAATTAAATGGGTCATTTTATGAATTTTTTACACTAAGAATATTAATTATAACTGACTTGATACCTCTTACCGCTTTATGTTATCACATTTACCAAATTAGTATTCTCAAAGAAATGACAAACTTAAATTAAAGACAAAATTTTGAAAGAGTAAAGTAATAGGATCGTGTGTTTAAGTTGGGGTAAGATTGTTAAGTGTGAATTATTCAAAGATACATTTAAAAAGACATGAAACACTAAAATACATGGGGAAGAATTAAGTGACTTTTCGACGGTAGATGGAAGCAGTTATCAAAAGTCAATTGAACTAAGAAAACTGACATAATCTTAGATAGATAATTTTAATGATTTACACGTGTTAAAATTTAATAATTCAATTATTATTTTCAAAATTGACTTACATTTAAAAAATAATTCTTTTTCAAATTATTACCTAAAATTTATTTTTTGTTAAATAATTATCTGAAAAGAATTTATGTTTTAATTTAATATTTATTGTTAATTTCATTTAAATGATGATGCGATAGGTGAAATGTCATATCATTAAGGTTAATCAGTGTTTCATAGTTTTTTTTCCCTTAAACGAAAACCGCTGCCGCCGCCAAATGCGCACCTCAAATACCTCCACCGTCATGGCCAGTTCCCCTTCCTCCCTTTTGTCGCCCTCTGCATCCTCACCATGAACTCCTTTCCCGTCACCCTAAAGTTCAGCTTATTCTGTCAAACATAAAACCTGACCATTTAACCCAAATTGTCACACATTGCAATGGATAACAATTATTGTTGTTTGAAAGAAAAAAATGTTATCTGACTGACCAAACATAAAAAAATATAGCAAGTATGGGCAGCAAAACATGATTGAACAGTTACAGACGTACTGTACAAAAAATCGAAAAAGGAGTTCACTTGATGCAATTTTCAGAAACACAAAATAGATATAAGAAAAAGATATGAATTATGATCGAGTAACTTTAACCAAATTCGAGTGGCTAACTAAATAAAAAATTAAGATATATTTACTTACTTACATCAATCCTAAATCATATCATATTACATACAAACAAAAATGTAAGAGCAATTAAATTCTGAAACAAATTGCTTGATTAATAAAGAAAAACAAAAAAATAAAATTAGGGCACACTTCACGCTGTTGGCTTAAAATTGTAGACTAAGTTGAGTATTGCAGCATCTAATGGGAGATGAATCAAAAAAACGCTTTTGATAGTGATGGTAAATGTAGCTTAAAATGGAATGCAGAGATACCATGAAGGAAGGAAGAAAAAGTCTTGAGAAAACGATGAGAGAGATTAAATCTATGGAACAGAATATGATAAAATGCGGTGGTGACACGGTGATGGAGATTTTCTTTGGAGAAGAGGAAGAAGAGGAGAAAAAAGAAGAAAATGATAACATGACAATAACGTGATATTGATTAGGTTTGATAATGTGACATTTTGTTACATCACAATTTAATAAAATGAAATATATATATATATATATATATATTAAAAAAATAATAAAAAAATAAAGAAAAAATATTAAAAAAAGGTGAAAGGAGAAAGAAGAAAAAAATATAAAGAAAACGTAATAACAAAAAGAAAAAGGAAAAAATATTAAAATAATAAAAATGAAAAAAAAACATAAAAGAGGAAAGAAAATATAATTAAAATACAAAGAGAAAGAGAGATAACTGAAAAAGAAAAAAAAGAAAAAGAAGATGATAAAATGAAAAAAATGGAAAAAATAAAGAAGAAGAGAGAGAAAGAATACTATAAAAAGAAGAGATTTGGACATAGAAACACACCCAAATAAGAAATATAGGAAACATAAATCCAAGATAATAGAAGGAGGCAAAAAGTTGTCATTTGGCATTGTAACCAATGAAAGAGAAGGGTTTCAGGTATCACCTCATTCATTCTTTTTATTCATCTTTTCCTCTTTCTTCTTTCCTTTAGTATACTTGTTACTCTTCTAAAATAAAATAAACTGTTATTTGCACTCCTTGTTTTTACACATGCACTCCCTATGATGTTTGGCTGTTTTTGTTAAATCTGAAATGAAACCAAAAAGAAAACATAAATTACTGTTTACACCTCCATTTTTTACACACGCACCCTCTATTATGTTGGGCTAGTCCATTTTTGTTAAAAAAAAAATTACTATTTACAAGTGGTTCTTTGTTTTTTTTATTTAATAGCCTGAAAATTGTCAACGATGCTGAAATATTAGGAGTTTGAGACTATTACTTGCTTTGAGCATGGCTTTAGATCCAAGAAACAGGTACAAGTCATTTAACAGTTGATATTTGCAAACTTGTTGATAAATTTTATTCTAGAGATTTCATATAACAGGAAAAATTGCATTTGAAGATGAAGTTATAACATTTTGAGCTTGACATTCCTAAACATCCATATTTGATTAATTTATCAACTACATCTGAATTATGTCAAGGGCTAGCAAGAACTGAAAAGTCCATCATTTACCCTTTTATTGATAGAATGATTAGACTTGTACTTACTCTTCTAATTTCTACAGCAACTACTGAAAGATCTTTCTCAGTTATGAAGATAATCAAGACCAAACTTCGAAATAGAATGAAAGACTAATTTTTTGATGATTCTTTAATTATATACATTAAAAAGAAATTGTTGAGTTTTAGTACAGGTTCAATTATAGATGATTTTAATAATATAAAAATATGTATAATAAGAATCAAGTGAAGTGATCTTAATTTTTGGAATAGATTTTTTTAAAAAAAATAATGTTAAGCTTGTATTATCTTCGAAATACTTTTATTTATGATATAGTTTTATTTATATTCATTTCCTCTCAATAAAATTCATGTGTCCGCAGGCCATACATGTCGCACATATGGACTATGGCTGCCACTTCGAAGAGAAATGCGCATGTTGTCACTCGTATTTTGACAAGAGTCTTTTGTCTTCTTGGTGTGTTTTGATTTGAATACACCGCTTTCGTCTATTTCTTGATTTATTTTTCAAGTTTTAATCTTAATTACATTTCTGTATTTTTACTTCTTCCACAATTTCGCCTCCGTACTTCAACCTCAAGTATTTATACTAGTTAAAATTGGTCTAGTAAAGGTTATAATTTAATTTTCCCTTAATAAACCTCACTTAATATTATATACATAATAAATGTTAAAATACACTCTCTAACACATTCTTTTGAAGATATTTTTTTTATTGGTTGAAATTTTATTAAAAAATGCAAAATTTCGTAGTGCCACATAGTATTTAATGACTTTCACATAATTTTATAGTTTTTAATATATTTTAACTCATAAAAAAGAGTATGTATGAAGAAGTGTCTTACTAGTATTCTTCTTGAATATATTAATTAAGGTATTCATCATCGTATACAAATTGTGATTTTAACTTTTCTTTAACTCTCATGTTGAAGACATAATGTTGCTGGTTAAGATAAAAAGTATTTAATACTAATTTCAATTTGAAGTCCCCACAAATAAAAAATAAAAAAATCACTACTGATTGTTTAGAATCATTTGCGAGAAGTTATTTTTTTTAGAATTAACTCAGGCTCGAAACCAATTCTCATCATCAGCACTTCTATTATAAACAAATAAAAAACCTTATTCAACTTCAAAAGTCACTATTATGTGATATAATTACTTAAGCAACAACAATAGGCCTTTCATGCAATGACTACAATACATGAATCCAAAACTGAAGGACAAAATTGAGATATAATTGTATAATTGTTTTTGGTGTTGTTATCTAATCGAAATTAGATTTTTATTTTCATAAATTATGTTGACATCTAATGTGAATTTTAACTAAGTAAATTAGTGAAGTGAAATTTTAATTCTAATTGAATATCAACACTAAAATCGCCTAAGAATTAGTGACAGATTTAGAGGGTGGCAGGTAGAGGTCTTAGCCCCCTCTCTTTATAATTCTTTTATATATATATATATATATATATATATATATATAAGTTAGTTAGTGTAAAATTAAATTTATATGATATAAAATAATGATGATTAATGTCAAATAGTATAAAATTGTAAAAAAAAAAAAATAGTTATGTTATTATTACGATAATAATTAAGGTGATAACTAATATAAAATTATGTAAAATTAGTTATATGTTTGTTTTGTTATTATGATAATGATTAAGATTATTATCATTATTTAAAATAAATAAAAATTAATTTTATTTGTAACAATAAAGTGACATATTTAAAAATTTACGAATGAAGAAAAAAAATTCACCCCTCTAATAGATTTTTAAATCCATCCGGCCAAGAACTAAATCTATGTTTTCTCTAAAAGTAAATTACCGTAACCCCATTTATTGAAATTGAAAAGCATAGGCTAGCTCGTACGAAAAATCATTCCTAAGATAACTTAAAGAGTTTGGTTGATGGTTCTGGCAATAGCCTCGGCATCCATTCTAACTCCAATAAGCCTCTCTTTGATAGTCCTGCACAATATAACCCATTATCGCCCTTCCGGTGGTTTGGAAATTCATTTTCCGGCATGCCATCATCATTTAGGGCAAATTTGTAATCCTACAATAGACATCAATCAATTTAGCGACTTCAAATTGTGCTTAATTATACTTATCTTTTTCTTTGAAGAAATGGACATATATCCTTTATTTTGGCATAAGGAGTAGAAGATTAAAGCTAATTTGAGACATTTGAAGAAATAAAATTAGAAAAGTATTAATAACTGCTATAATTTAAATAAATGGGTTAAAAGTTATATTCATACCTTAAGCCACATATTAGCTACGCTTTTGTAACCGGTTGCAAACACGATCACATCTAATTCTTTTTCCTCATTATTTCCAAAGATGACCTTCTTGCTCTCAATTCTCACTATATGAGAAGGAATTAACTGTTGCAGGCATAAGTTAATAAGAACAACTTTCTATAATTCATCCCCATATAATAGTGATGTTCAGTAGAGACAAAGTTTCATTCTCAAGTAAGTTATATACTACTCTCGAAATAACATTATCAGAAACAAGATTTCCACAAATTTATAAAATTTGTTTTCACGTAATTTATTTTTCATAAAAGTAATGTATTTAGCATCAACTAATATGAGAAAAATTGATTTTCACTTGCTCATAAAGTAACATTAAATCTTTTATCTTTTTTAAAATATATTTATTCTCTTTTACTAAATAAGAAAATAGAAATATTCGCAGAAGTGAACCCACAAAGCATCATAAGGTATCAAACCCATGCATTCCTTCTAATGCCCTCGATTCTTATCATTTCGGTGGCACTGATGGGAAAATTAGTTTAGTTTGTGCTAAAACGTTATGTATAACATGAATCGGCAAATGTTCTACTTGTAGCATACACATACCTTGATGGATCAATTCTTTGGTGATGACATGAACCTACAAATCAAAAACATTTTTATTTTCATGAATAATTAGTGTAAATTGTTGCAAATAAAAGTTGTTACAACTTATATGTGTGTGCTCGAATTAAGAAAAATTAGATTTGATATCTAAATTGACACTTGTATTAAGAATAGAAAAATACGGTCAATCTAAAAAATAATGATACGCCTCATGCTTTTGTAAAATTGCATTCCTTGAGTCAATGATGGTAATGAATATACATCATAAGTATGTTTATTAGTGGGATAAAAGTCATACAAATAGAATCATGAAAATTATTAATGATCTAGGAGGATGAATTGGAAAGCCATTACTCTTAATACACATAATATTGTTTAGCATAAAAAATATTAAAAATTATTTTTGAATTGTTATTTCAAAATAATAATTTTATATCATATTAAAAAATTATTAATATATTAAATATTCGTTAATGCTATTGCTAAATTTATAACTGATTTATTTTCTAAACTTAGATGTTATATCTAAATAATAAAATTGGAATATAACTTAAAATGTTAGTTTTAAGTCCGCTCACACACACATATAATAATAAAAAAAAACATTTTTTATACATTCACAAATATATCTTTTTCTTTTGAAATTTGAATGAACCACTTCTTTTAATTAAAAGAAAAAGGCAAAAACTACGCTAAAACACCCGAAAATTGAATGAGGGAGAGTTTTGCCTGGCTAAACATATAGTATCCCTGCATGGAGAGAGTGAGTAATAAATTACCGAGCTTCGAATGACAATAGAAGTGTTACCGCACCAGTTATTGAGATCATAAGCAATCTTCATGCCAGAATTACCGCACCCAACTACCAAAACCTCTTTGGATTCATATTTTGAACCCGATTTGTAGTATTTGGAGTGAACTATCTCTCCTTCAAAGCTTTCTTGTCCAGGCACATCAGGAATATACCCTTCACTATTTTCACGTAAATTTCATACGTGCCTTCACGAGTGTTCTTTGCTTCAACCCTCCACTTGTTCCCAACTTTATCATACGCAGCGGATTCAACCAAACGACAATATAGAGGGTTTATGTTGAAACGTGCATTTTATATATGTGTCTATGTATTGAATAAAATCGGCTTTGGATAGGAAGGTTGTGGCTGAGGGTGGGTGAGGCATGAGAGGCAAATAGCAAAACTCATTAGCTAGATGGAAGTTTAGTCTATCATAACCATTTTCCTCCAAAGAGAGGCACTACAATCCTCTTTCTCTAGTATTATGTGAGAGATAGAGTTTTGTGATAGGCATGCAGAAATTGCAAGACCTGAAGGACCCGCACTTACGATTATCACTGTGAGTACCTCCATAGTGTTGCCTAGTGACAAGGAGTGTTAACAATGACTTGGCTAGATTACTGATCTATTTTCAGAGCATGAAAGGCCTGCAACGTTTATATACACGAGTGAATGCTGATGAACATGTATGTTCATGAACGAAGGCTTTTTTTGAGATACTTCTTGGTTTAATTAATTTATTAAAAAAATTATATACACAATTTTACTTATGAACAAAAAAATAAGTACCATCTACATATAATTAATGTCAGGGGTTGGTAAAATGAATGATATGGTATTGGCATTTGAACTATAGAGCTAAATACATATAATTGAATTAATCACATTAATATATTAAAAAGTATCAACATTTAACACTATACATGATATTTTCATTTTAGTAATTGATGAAGATTCATTTTATTCACCATATATATATATATATATATATATATATTCTTCTTAAAAGTAAATTATTTTTCTTTGAAATATCTCAGTCAATATACATCATAAGATAACATCATTTGGACTATAGAGCTGAATTTATATAGTTGAATTAATCACATTTATATATTGAAAAATATCTTATTTAGTAGAGATAATGGGTGAGTTTGCTTAAACTTAAAAGAAACAAATTTAAAATAAAGAGTTTTTTAAGAAACAAATAGGAGTTGTTTCTTAAAAGAAATATAAAACTACTTATTTTAAATAAAAGCAGTTTAGAAGGAAAAAAAAACTATTTAGTTTATATATGGGTTCATCTTTCCTTTTATTACTATTTGAATTTCTTATGTTCTTTTAGGTAAGCTTCCAATTTTTCCTCCACTTTCTTTAAACAAATTTTACTTAATTTTATACATATTATTTTAATTGTTTAGAATTGAATTATGGTTCAACAAAATATTTTTCCATTATTATACTTTTCATTCTTAATAATAAACGGTGTTATAAAAAGTATCTTAGAATGATAAGACAAAATTAAGAAATATTATTTCAGCTGATTGAGCAGAAGAAAAAAAATGATATGACTAGTCAATTTAATCCAATCAGAAATTGGGTATTAATACCTAATTGTCTTCGAGGTATTGTTTGTTTCTTCTTTGTTCAATCCGTTCAGAAACAAATGATCCACATCTCCAATTAAAATGTTGGATAAGTGACAATTGAGTAATTATTGGTATTTAGACTCCCTTTATTAGTATTTTTTTTTTAATCAGGATATTTCTCGATTGAAAGTAAATCATTAATCTCTCAAAATACTAATTTTTTTAAAGAATTAATATCTTTCAATAAATATTTTTCTATATATAAAATTAAAAAATCAAACTTATAACCATATACTTAAGGAATAAGTTTATTTATCAATTATGTAACATCATACATCTTTTAAAACATGAGTGGGGAAAAGTGTGACACTTAATTGTAAACGTATTATTTAGATTCAGTAGGCATCTTGGAATTGAGAAATATGAAAGTGATAATTTTACTTTAAATGATTGAGGTATTTTTTACACAATGGCCAGATTAGCCAAGTATAGCTAAAGTTTACGCAAGCAAATTAACTTTTATTTCAAATTTGTTGTCATTCAATTTTTTTAAAAATGTTATGTATTATAAGATTATAAACTTTAATAGTTACTGTAATAATCATATTTAGAGTAATTTTCAATAAATAAAAATCTGAAAATTATTCTTTTATTGCAACACTTACGTTGTTTTAGATATCCAAATTATGGTCAAATTTCATTTTTTTTAAAGTTATATCCTTATTTTCTATTAAAAAAAAGTTACATCCTTTGAATTTAGTATTTATATACTATCAGTATAAAAAAATATATTATCCACCAGTTTGTGATATATATAATTTTTTAGATAATTATGATAAGATTCAATTTTTTTTAGAGAAATGATAATTTGTAATTGATTGACGATGGCAAAAAAAAATACTATTAGAAGTATATACCAATTAAATTCTTAAATAACTGTCTCATTTAACTTCAATTAATTTGTCTCTTATCACTTATTTTTTTACTTATAATCTTTTTTAATCAAATACGGGAAGTTAGAGAATATCTATTATATAAAATAAGATAATTACATGAAGGTATTTTAATTATTTGTTTACACAAATGAAGGTATTTTTTTTACACAAATGACCATTTTAATTAAACTATAATGATATTTTACATTAATTAAATTTTTTTTCATGTACTTTGTCCTCAATTGTCAATCATTTTAGAATGAAATGAGTAATTTTTGTGCTTTGTTGTTAAAGAAATTTAATAAAAGAAGTGCCGAAGAGACAAAATAAAATTTATTTATTGTCTTATCGTAAAACACAATAAAAAAACTATATATCTAATCATTTTAACTTAGACTACTAGACTGGAAAATAAATTCGATTTAATGATTAAATAAAAAACGAGGACTTTAAACCTTTTCTTCACAAAATTGATATAATTTAATTTGTACAAATTTCTAATAATAATAATTAATAGTAATAATAATAATTATTATTATTGTTATTGACTTTCACATGGAAGAGCTGAGACTAAGTAGCAAATTAATTTGCAAAATTAGTTTTTATTATCACATTGTGTATTTCAGAATACCTATGTGCTATAGTTGCTGGTAAAATCTGTTACAGATTAAAAATGATAGTTTAATAAGGAAATAGATTCTTACTGCCACTGCTGTGACTGCTTGAGATATCAGCCTTCCAAAATAAATTATATATTTTAAATAATTAAATCAAAAAATTTACACCCTTGGATGATGACTGCAGGACCTTACATTTGCTTTATGAACTCAGGAAATCAGGGTCCGTTTAATAGATACCTACAAATAAAATAAATAGATTGTTTTTATTTGCCTGTTAATGAGTGAGGTGGATAATAAGGTACCCATACTTGCGGATTATCACAATTTAAAATTATCTAGATGCCCTTAATTATACACCAAATAAGTTGCTTTTATTTATTTATAGTATCAATATATATATGTTTCAAAACTATTTATTTTTAGCAGAAATGTGTCTAAATTATTTATGTTAATTTAATTTTAATTTTTATTTAACAGTTAATATTTTAACAAGTATCCACATATACTCACTTACTGGATACTTTATAAGTAATAAGTACAAGTAGATTTTCCTTAAACAAGATAGGTGATACTACTCATGCTCCCCGTGCGCCATTACCATCCATATTCCCTACATAAAGTGGATAGAGGATATCCCCTACCAGACAACCCCTTTGGTGTTAGATGATGTACAAGTTTTGAGCCAAGTTCTTTATCTTCAAATGAGAATACATATTTATATGTGGATCGATGTCCAATATAGAGGAAAAGACTCGTGCTTTTAGGGCCATTGCCCACTTTGCTGTTGGCCTGAATTTTTTTTTTCCTATTCAAAAATACCCTTCACCAAATTGCACTTTTGTTGTTCACAAGTACAAAATGAAAACGTGTTTCTATTTTGTATTGGGGTGTGCTTTCCCGCTACAAAATGTAAACAATCTTCTGAGTTTACAAGCGCTAACACTCTATCTTTTGCTTTGTAAAGTTTTATATTTGTATATATTCTCACTTTATAAAGTAGATTCTCTTGTAATGTTTACAAACATATATTTTGTTTGTGAAAGTCATAAATGATTAATTAGTGTAAAAAAAAATAGTCGGATTATCAATCTTAGAAGTGACAATGGGAATATTTATTTAATCAATTTGATAGTAAACCCTTCTCAGGTTAAAAGATAATTGAATATAGCTCAATTTAAGTTAACTAATATAAAAACAAATATTAATTTATTTATTTATACTTTTTTTCTTCGCATTTTTCTTTGAACGAAACTTATTTCAAACTTGTTTTTCAAAGGTTGTTTCTATGAAATGTTTTCAAAAGTCATTCAAAAATTTGCGCACACAAACATAATTACTATTGCTCCATTTATATGATAAATGGCAAAAGCATAATTACTATTGCTCCATATTTCCCATATATGTCTCATTTATGAGTCTATATATTTAGACTAAAAATGAAATTTTGTTCTTTTTAATTGAAATTGAAATTTAGTCATTGAAAATAATAAAATAAAAAAGATCTCTAAAAATTTCGTGTTATATCTTTAGTTCTTAAATTTAACTGTTGTATGTTATTTTAATTCTTAAAAGTATATTAAGATTGTCACTTAACTTACAAATTTTTTTTTCAATTTTAGACTAAAATGAGTAATAAATTCTACTTTTGTGGACTTTTTGTTATTTTATTATTTCTATAGAGACTAATTTGACAATGTCTTACATTTTAGGGATAAAAATGGTTATTTATCATTAATTTAATTGTAATAATATTACAAATTATAAAATTATAATTTTAAACTATAATTAAATTATTGTAATATAAGAAATTTTAAAAAATAAAACTAATATAAAAATGCAAATGCGGTTTTGTTTTGCATTCGAACCACAAAAAGAAATGCTTTTCCATTTTGCTTCTAGTTCAAATGCAAAATAGAAATGTGTTTTCGTGACATCTATAAAAAATGAGAATGTGTTTCCGTTTTGGATAAGTGTCACCGAAATGCATATTTGTTTCATCACACGAGGGTTTGGGGGAGCGAAAGAGACAGGGGATAAAATTATAAAGTCATATGTATATGTAGTGTTTATTCTGATAGGGAAAAAAAATTAAGGCCTGTCAGATTGCCATTTGTTCACGATATAATATTATTCTGTTTGTGTACAATGTCAAACCTTATTATGTCAAATATAATTGCTTTGTACTCATAAAAAAAATTGCTTAGTCAGAAAATTTTAAACCCGATAGCTTGCAATGACAAACAAAAGGTAATAATAACAAAGACTTTAAGGGAAAATAATCCTCCCTTATGTTAGGGACCTTTTCCCATAGCACGCATTTAAATACCCCGAAAGAGGACGAATAGAAGATTTCACATTTGTCAGGCTATTTTATATACATAGACATAAAAAGAATTCTAAAAGGGATTAATTACTGTAGAAAAGCATTGTTTCATTAGGATGTCACTTTATAGCCAACGAATCCCGTCGAAAAAAATAACATTAAAGTTAATAGAAGTAATTATGATTCCTATTGCGTTGATAAAATATTATTTTATTTATTTTATTTTGGAACTATAATTTGTTCCATAAGTGAAAGACCACCGATCTCCCAAAATACACTCAGGCATTAAAGTAGAAACTCAACGGTGCGTGTATATATATAAGATTCATTTGGATAATTTCTTATGTAAGGTTTCACGTTCCTTAAAAAAAATGTAAGAATATTTCACATTTGGCATTTGTATATGAGAAAAATATTGTTATACAAGAAGAAATTTTATTAAAAATAATTTTGATCAATAAAGATTAGTCATCAGTCAAATTCATATATATATCACATGATAAGTAAAAAGATATCAAATTATTTTCATATGTTTCTAATATTGTTGATACTAAAATTTTGTAATTTCAATCAATAAATAATATTTTAGATCTCAATTTGAGGAAGAAAATCACTTTTGAAAATTAATGTGTTTGTTTTTATATTTTCACATAGGAAGAGGTTACGGCTTCTATGTAACTGACCTAATTTAATGTGATTTTTTTTTAGTATACGTGCATATTGGACGTGTGTGCAAACACATTCATTAGGCAATGGGTAATCTGGTTAAAAGGAATCAACTATTAAGCGAAAGTAATGATGAATTAACTATAAATTAAAGAATCGATTAAAGTGGACAGATTGATTTTGGATATAATTGTTATTCGCGATTCTTTTATTAAGTAAGTCATCTTAACACATCCTTACTAAGTTCGTGACATGCCCACAGAAACAAGCCAAAACCGAACCTAACATAACATATAAACATATATATACCTAGCCAGAACCGAACGGTAGTGTCAGCAAGCAAACAATGATTGCATCTCGATATGACTATGGGAGCAGTGGAATAAATTGCAAGGACAGAGCTGCATGATGAAGTAGGCCCATGTTTATTGAAATTGAGAACGAATTGAACCCAACAGAGATAAAAATAGCTATCTAGGCAAAAAATTATATTTGTATCAATTTTAACATAATGTTATTAGAGTTATCTCATCTTGACTGTAAGTTATAAAATACTAATTATTTAGTACTCCAAATTAATTAAATTCATTTCTAAATATCTAATCCTAAGTATAACTATAAATTGAGTATGCCAAGATCTTAAATCAAATAGAAATATGACTAAAGTTTCCTTTATAATAATGATTTTGGTCTCGGAGTGACAGATATGTCATATATGTCAGATTCAGTTGACATCATTTAGGTTAATTATAATAATTGATCAGTTTTGGCTCAAATAACAGAGCAAGATGGTGTGTAATAAGATATAGAGCGTGCACGCATGTCAGGCTAGGTAGCGCTTCAGAGTTCAGAAAGCTCACTTCAGTACTCAATTGACGACGCAGCAACCGTAACCCCACCTGCAGCAGCACCACCTCCCTAATTGGTCTACCCGAACAGTCATTTTCGGACAACTAGACGACCATGATTCGTTGATGTGATACTTTATTCTTTTGCAGAAGGGAATGTGCAGAGTTGAATGAATCTGCTTGTGATTCTCACCTTAGTACATAAAACATAAGCAAGATAGCTACAGCCTAACCAATTATACTACCACTTATCTAACAATGCTAGAGAATACAGATATATTATATATTTTAGGGAAAAAAATGTTTTTTTTTTTATCTTTCTTGAACTATTATGGTTTGTTTGACATGAGAAAAAATATGAATAATGAAACATTTTTTTATGTTTATTTTGAGATAAAATAGAAGAAAAAGTTGTTTTATAGATATAAAATTAAAATTTTTTCTTATCATTTTTTTTTCAATTCATATTTTATTTTTCTTCCATCCAGCCAAACATATCATTAAGGTTAATTTGTAAGGAGTGAAAATAGAAGGAAAAAAGAGAGAGAAAAATGTATATAACAATATTTTTTCTTTGTTTAATTGAAGGAAAAAAAAAAGAAGAGAAAAATTAGAATAAGTTGATCTTAAATTTCTTTTCTTTCAATTTAAATTTTAAAATTTTATTTTATTTTTCATTTTCCTTCCTCTCCACCAAATATAGGATTAGTTAAATTTAATTTTGGTTCTTGTATTTTTAAATTAATAAATTTAGTCTTTAACTCTTAAAAAATATGTGAAATCAATTCTGTTCTAAAGTATTTTGCGTCTTATCATGTGGCTTAAGAGAACCATGATAGCTACTTAAATATCTTTTTTTTATCATCTTTCACTCAATAAGGCTATATATATATATATATATATATATATATATATATATATATATAAAAGCTCATTTTACACATTTTCGACATTCTCTAACTTTACCATTGGAGTTGTCGTGCAAGTGTATGCATGTCTTGTTATTCATTGAAAATCGTTGTTGCCGCTCATCAAAGTCGTCATCCCTACATGAATCGTGTTCATCGTGTTCACATATTCGAAAATTCTTTTAAACAAGTTTTTACTCATGTTTAAACTTAATATTTAGTAATGATTTTTCATCACCACAAAGTTGAAAAGGAGACGAAATACATATATTTTCAAAAGTTGAATGATAATATTTTATTGAGTGACAATATAAATTTTTTTACACAAAAAATTCATAAAAAAATTATATAAAACTTATTTTATGTTTATTTTTATACCTAATTATAAGAGCAATCTATTATGTCATGAATAATCCAAAAACATGTTCATGATTCTGAATTTTCCAACTTCCAAGCTCGGCACTCGTAGGACTTTTGAAGAAGTGAATTGGAAAAAAACAAGCAAAACATGAAATGATCTTCGCTATTAACTGCATACTTCTATATTCTATAATAAAACAATGTCTTCCTTAAATATGTGTAGCCTTTTGGTGAAAAAATTTTCCTTCAAAAACTTTCTCTCTCTTTCTGTCTTTTTCTTTCCACTTTTCTTTTGTAATTTTTTTTTTCTTTTTATCATCTATTTATTTTACATAGGAATTTTTTTTTATTATTTATCCTAATCAATTTTTCTTTATTTTTTTCTCTTAACGTTTACTCTTTCTTTTTTTTCTTTTCTTTTTTAATTTGACATTTTTCTGTATTTTTTTATTTCTTTATAGTGTGCTATTTTTTTATTTTAATGTCTTCTCTTTCATTTTTCCTTATTATTTATCTTTAATAAAAAAATAATATATTTCTGAATTCAATAT
>PYAF01000301.1:1444496-1460522 GCA_007407185.1 Glycine tomentella
AATATAGAGAAAATAAGTTATGGTAGTAATTAAAATATATAGTATTGAAAAGTATATTTTTTATAAGGTATTGTTTATTTATACCTTAAAAATATATGTACACTTTTGGTCTCTCACACGCAGTAATGTTATACAAAATATATTTTTATACATGTGTTTAATAAGCAAAATAACTTAGTAACTTTGAATGAAAAAAAAAAAACTTAGTGATTTTTAGTTTAGTGATAACATAAATGATTATGAGTTCAAATTTAACTTTTAGCACTATTTATATGTTTCGTTTATTTTCGCACCGACTTGATTGGTATTTGTTATTCAAGGAGACTAAAAGTGAAATTAAATCTATAATATTTTATTTGTTTTTTAATATATAATGGATATTTTATATGTGCATTACATTTTTCTCTCAGTTTTTTCTTCAAATTTTAAGTTTTATTTTATGAGTCACTTTTCGTAAGTCTTTATTTTTATTTCTTTCTCTGATTTTCTCACCCTGTTTCAAACGAATTGAATATGTCTCAATTTGGGTATTTTTCTTCTTTACTTTTTTCTTCTCCAATTTTTTTCTACAACACGAAGAGAAAATAATAATGATCGCAGGTGATGCGACCAGAACAATAAGAAGAGACAAATAAAGAGATGTAAGTGACTGTAAAATAGAATGTAAAAAGATCAAGACTGGCATGGAGGGAAAAAAATAAGTATATTGATCGTATAAATGTTCCATTATGTAAGTACAAGCTACAATATTGTACCTTCCCGGAACAGTAAAGTTCCTTCTCATCATGCAAAATTATTGCAAATCGTGTGTTGTTGATAAAAATATGTATCACATGTAGGAACGCTATGCATCTGTGGCATTGGCTTGACAAAAGAAATCGTTCTACACGTACTCGCACGAAGGTACAAAGAATATATCATATATAATTATGCGTTCATACAATCATACTGATATATATAACTATGTACTCATACTGACAAAAAAATTATCATCTACTGGAACATGTCATGATTAAAATTACGTACAAAGACGATATTAATTAATTTTTGGTAAAGTAAATAAGTACTCATCTACTTATCATATACGTTGGCTGCGAATACAGATAGCTAGGATGTACCAAAAAAGAATACAGAGAGAGAGAGAATAAATTGAGAAGAATGTAGATTAATCATTAATAGGTGGTAGTTCGAATGCCATAATGGCCACCTATAAGCAGTGGCATAAAGAAATGATGCATGTTTGCCACTGCATGCCCTTTCTCCAATTAACTCACTTAGGGCTTAATCCGAAAAAGGAAAAAGCATGATCATTTAAAATTCATACATAATTTAACAATATACAAGGGGTTTTGCTGCAGAGAGTAGACGATGCAAAAACCTTTAATCATCTTATATTCCTATTACTAAGTACGTAATCCTTATGACATCATCGGCACGTTAGCCTCACGCTAGCAATACCATTTCTCATATCATTTCCTTCGTGGTTTCGTACGTCCATGTTTACTTAGCTAGCTAGTGAAGTTATATATCCTTGACAATCATTTTTAACATTTTCCCCAAATCAGTTAAAATAAAAATATTAAATTTAATTATTTAGAGTGTAAAAATGGAAAAGCATTTAGTACTTTTATAAGTAGTTTAAATTATATAAATTTTTTTATAAAATATAATTTATTTATTTTTGCTATCATTAATTTGTATTTGTATTTTAAAAATAGAATCAATATTAAAGTGCCGATAAAAAAATCAAAACTTAATTTAGTAGAAATATTATATTTTTCATGGGATACAAAAAAACTTTTAAAATTATTATGAGCTCAAATTTATTCTTCTTACTTTCATATTTCATGTATGTTTCAATGACTAAATACCCCAAAAGATAATTTACTGATTTAGGGCTAGCAAATGAATAGAGCATTAAAAAATTGTCTCGTGTTCCTTAGGATTTCACCTTTGGCCTTTGGGGTATATACTCTATGGAAACATGACCACCAGGTCATGTCAGATCTTGCGGGGTAGCAGTTTATCCATTCTTAGTAGATAATTAGATACCCCTAAAATCACCGAAAGACCGTATTGATATTTGAACATTGAATCGTTAAATGCACCACAAAATATAGGTACTTGGAATACATCTAAGCACAGACAAATAATAAGTACAATTATGGGCCAATGTGATCCCCCAAAGGTATCGAGTATAGAGAAAATGATATATAACCACATTGGTCCAAGATCGAATAAGCTTTTCATTTAAGTTCGACCAAGGTGTTTAAAGGATATACAATTCTTCAGTCTTGAGTAAAAAAAAAAAAAAAAACCAAGAGGCTAATATCTAAAGGTTATTCTCGGATGCTAAATTGTGGAGGAATACATGATCATTCAGCTTCAAGCCAAATAGGCAAAAATGCTAATATACATTTATAGACATAAAAAAGACAAGTATTATCAACACACTTTTTATTAATTAAAATTTATTAAAAATTAAAAAATCACAAGATAAAATCATTAAATAGGATATGAGACTTACAAAATTGTGTTTTTCAATAATTTTAACAAATAAAAGAGAGTATTCAAGAGAACATTACAAAACAAACGTATGTTTCTAGTATTTTTTTTGTAAAAGAGATATATTAAATTAGAGATCCTAAGTTTCTATAAGAGAAGGATAAATAAATATTGAACATTTTATCTTGTCACAAAGACAAAACTTACATGTAGTTTTATAAACATTGTTTTGTGCTATTCTTCAATTAGAAGGACAGTTTCACCATGATAATAGCAAAATAAAGGCTTGCATATTAAAAAAATTAAGCAATTGTTGAAGTGAAAATTCAATTTTAACAAACATAAATAACACTTATAGAATTATATATATGTAAGTGTTGACTTATCACAAATTATAAAAACATATAAGTCATAAACTTTTAAAATGTGACTTTTAAGTAATAATGTAATTTAAAAAAAGTTAAATCTAAATATATTATTTTACATATGAAAAAATTGGAATTAATTGTCAATTGCTACTATCGAAAATAGGATTGACCACGAGTTTGAGTAATAACACATAATTTTATAAAATTATACAATTTTTCCGATGTAAATAAAGTAGATTTTTCATGAAAAAGATTTGATTAGAACATGTTCTATTTGATAGCATAGGACAAAAATTCAACTCAATTTTCATTAAAATAGAGAAATCAAAATCAAGATGATACATTTCAACTTCTTTCTTATATTAATGCGTCAAAGATCGTACTATTTTTGAAGTAATTAGAGTTATATTTATTTTTTCATTTCAATTCCGTAATTAAGATTTAAGTAAATTAAACTAAAAAAAAGCAAAGACAAATTAAAGCCTGTCAGTCTATAATAGAGCCAGCCGGGAAGTAGGTGCTAAAATCCGCTGGACATGTATATTTTTGAGTCTTGACAGATTCATTTTTTTTGCTAACCAGTAATTACTTAGTTGTATTAGTAGCTAAGTATTTCGGTGATATCACAGCTGACGAAAGGGTGACCCGTTTCAACAGCGACGTTTTTTCCGCTTCACGTTTTCTGTTTTTTTAATTAACTTTATGAATTATGAGCATGCCCATTATAATGATATACATTCTTTTAACAAGTTATACACGAATTAAGCTGTAATTATTTGTTGAATTTAGGAGATAAAAGATTTAGAAAGAAAGACATTTCAGTTTCAGGCATGCATGCTGTCTTGACTTAAAGAGAGAATTTATCTATATTTTTATACAGTAAAATTGCCTTGAAATAATTAATTAATAACATTATTAAGTTATTGCATGTAATGTTACCTTGAGAAGAAACCCTTACATTATAAATTATAAATAAAATGGTAACATTAATAACGAAAATAAAGAGTAAAAATTTTAATTTTTCTATATCATCAAAAAATACTTAACATGTCAAAATTAATTAAAATAATTTTTAATGATACATTTAATTAAATATTGTTACAAATAAATTAAATAAACAACCAAAAAAACTAAAACTAAAATCAAATTAAGACACATAATTAACTACATAATTATTATTAAGAGCTCATTTTTATTATGACAGGAAAAATAATGGTAAGTTTATGCTTAAAATTGGGATTATATAATTTCTCCTATTATATATATCTTCCAACCCACCCTCGAATAGAGTGGGTATCAAGCATTACTGACAAATAAAACAAATTAAGGATTTTCACTCTAAATGCACACATAAAATCAATTGTTCATGGATTGCATCAATCATATATATAATCTTTCACGGTAGAAATTATTACTCAACAGCTACTTTTTACTTCATTCATTAATTTCTACAAATGAAGTTCATCATTTAATGTTTAGTTAAGCAACTAGATAAAGTACAAAAAAAAAAACACATAATTATTGAATTATGGATAATTTTCAACCGGGTAGAGAAAAGTATGCTTTCAATCGCCACATTGGTCCACGTAAAGTTTAGGCATACAAAATATAAAGTTAATAATGAATGTTACACAATTAATTCAAGAGATGATAACAATATTATAAGGTTGTTCTGGAGGAATTTGAGGAAAAAGGTAGGTGGATGGATGTGGGTTAGTTCGAGTTTTAGAAAGTTAAATAACAAAAGACACATGAGAAAGGCAATTAGCTTTTTTGCTGCAAAAAAGTCAAAAAGGGACTCTTTCATCCATCATAATGATATCTTCCCGGCCGATGCAGAGAGTGTGTGATAGATTTGCGCCCAAGATTCATCATCATTGTCCTCTGATATTTCTTTTATAATATATGGTGCCCCGAAAGAGATCATGTGTATAATAAAAGATAAAAATGTAACCCTACCAAGCGGAAAAGATATATGTTCACCCGCTCTCTTTTTTACTTTTTTCTTTTCTTTTGAGAGATTCATGGTGAATTGGCGAATGATATTTTTTACTCACACTTGATTATGTATCTCTCGTTCTATTATTGTGCACTCAACAAGTTTCGCTTTTGCCCATATTATAATTATTATCTACAGTGACGGGGTTGTTGCATGAAAGTTTCATACATTTTGGATGAAAAATTCACATCGTATTTACAAGAAAAAAGAGAAAACTAAAAAAAAGAAAGATCAGAAAAAGTAATTAATGTAATAAACATAGTATAACTTAAAAAATGTAAGTTCATATAAACATTAGGGTGTAAAAAAATAAAGATTATACATTTTTTTCATTTGTCTTGTATTGTTGACTTCCATGCCACAGCGAACTTCCACTAACCACGAAGGACATGGAATTTCCAAGCTTTATAGGACAAACAGTACCATTATCATTTGAAGCAAACCGCAAGGTCAGATTGAATTGTTACTATAGTCTCACCTTTTGCATAGTCTTCCACTTCCTTTTTTCAACATTCTGCCCTACCCACCTATTTATTTATTATTATTATTATTTATTTTCCCTATTTCGGGATTTATCTAGTTAATGAATATCCACACCGGATGTGAAAGAATTTATTAGAAATTGACATATATTCTTTAAAGCAAGTAAAGAGAGCCAAAAAGAAAAGGGAAAGTTGGTTGAACTACGACGTTATAAGACATACTTCCAGATCATGGTGTAACCTCGTCGCCAAAGTTCGAGAGAAACCCTCTTTCGTTTCGGTAAAGGGAACTAACCACTTTTGTCTTGTGTTGTGTTGCTGTTGTTACAATGATCTTCTCTAAGTTTAGGTAAGGGAGATAGATAGCTAGAGAGTGTGTTGGATCGATCTCAAAGGGTAGAGAAGATAATCAAGAAATGATGTCATCAACGTCCCAAACTAATGTTAACCATAGCTTGTTTGAAGAGCAAGATCAGATCCCTACGCAGATGGGGTTGTTCAATATTCCTTTCCCACCAAACCAAACCTACCCTCCTTTGGGTTGCCAAACAGGCACTTTGAAATCCATCAGTGCAATAGCTCCTTCACTTTCATCTGCTACAAGTTTTTCTGAAACCCTACTTTCAACCGCTGTTCAAAGACCACGAGAAGATCTCACTTCAAGTTTGCTAGCTGGAGGAGGAGGCCAACTCCTTTCCTTGAGCAGATCCAGAGTGAATTCATGGTGAGAAAATTAACTGTTATTTAATTTTCACATCTCATCATGCATGTTGGTTAGCCATTTTGGTTTTATAAGTAACTGTATGACTCATCACTTAACAATACTTATTATATATCCTCGTTTTCAAAACCATGGGAGAGGAATCAAATCATTTTGTAATTAATCTTTATGATAAGATTTATAAAGAGATAGGTCTCATATATATATATATATATATATATGGTTGCATATATATCATCCTATGAATTTAGGGCATGGGAAGAAGTAAGCGATTGTTTGATGGGTAAAAGAATTGGAGGAGATGGTAATCATCATCTAGGGGTTTCTGCCATGAAGATGAAGAAAATGAGAGCAAGGAGAAAGGTGAGAGAGCCAAGGTTTTGCTTCAAGACTATGAGCGATGTAGATGTGTTGGATGATGGCTACAAGTGGAGGAAGTACGGACAGAAAGTGGTAAAGAACACACAGCACCCGAGGTATACTCCCTTAATTCAAATTTTTCTCTCTTTTCTGTTTTGGCTTTATTAGTGAGTGACTGCATGTAGATCAACAAAAGGTGAAAGCATATTTGTTTAAATCCGATATGCTCTCTCTCTCTCTCCCTCTCTTTCTTTCCAACCTCTCGACCCCTCTCATCATTGTTTCACACTTTTATCAGAATTGAATATTTGGCTCACTACTGGTTCTGGGAAGGTTTAATTTGGGTTAGCTGACGTGATTATAATCGTTAATCATATTAAAGCTAGATAGATTTCACTTTAATTATGTCTTGTGGGGGTTAACTGCAAAGCGTTTTTTCTTTCTTCTTTCTTTTTTTGTAAAGGAGAGGATGTAATCTGCCAAAGTTATAGAACTAAATAACTCGAACTAAATAACTCTTAGATGTTATGGTATGTATATGATCACAAAAACACAAAGCTGTTTTTACACCAAAAAGAAAAGAAAAAGAGAGAACTAAATAGAACTTATCTCAGATGTATGTTATGGTATGTATAAGTACAAAAAGACAGCTTTTTTTACACTCTGATGGCATTGCTACTCTAGGTCTGTGCTAAAGTTTTTCCCCACAGACATCCATCCCTTCATAGGATTTTCGTGTCTTGAGGAATGTTTTGCTGTGTAGAAACATAAAATTAATATATAAATAGAGAGGACTTATTGTGCCTTTTCATTGCAAAAAAGCAATGTTGATATTTGGATGCTGATTTTATCATGAATATTTGCTCAACAATGATTTCACACTCAATTACGTAGTCGATTATTCGACGGGGTAATTAATTACAATAAAGGGATGCCGCAAAATTTAGTGACACTTATTCATACTGTGGTTATCATTTTTAATCATGGTGTTTGAAATTACAACTGGGAGGTTGAAAATTTTGCCAATTGATGTACACAAAGTCATGAATATCTCTCTTATAATAGGGTGCTGTTTTCTGGCAACTAATTAACTATCAATTTGCAAAGTATCCTTTATTATTCAAAAAAGGGATTTGAAAAAATAGTAAAGCAATTGCAATGAAGCTAACTAACTAGTTGTGAGGGCAAAACTACCTATCTCATTGTTCCTCCCACCTTACTTCTTGCATATACAAAAGTTTCTGAATTCGAATTCATGATCAACAAGTTACTAAAATATAACTTTATCGTTGTAACAGAACTCATCATTTAACATATAATATAAAAAAGATCCTAATTTATTTATAGTGCAACATGTTGCAGAAATTATAAACTTCTTTTTAGTTGGAAGGACCGGCCAGGTAGACCCAAAAGACTTGGTTGGAGACAGGTTAACGGTAATTGTGGGGCCAGAAATATAAAAAATTTATGTAGCAATGCTGAATGCATATATTTTTTAAACATAGACTACTTAGTAACTTTTAAAAAGTGTTGAGTAAATTTCATCTATTTGAGGGGGTTATTATGCTTTAAAATTCATACATAATAAACATAGTATCATCCATTGACATTTTAAAAAAAAATATCTCAAAGTTATGTATAATGATGATTATTTAATCCTGTCAAAGTTATAATTATATATACTGCCTCTACAAGTACGGTATATATAAAATTCTCTAATGATGTGCTTTGGTTACACTGCATGTGTAGAAGCTACTACCGTTGCACCCAAGATAACTGTCGAGTAAAGAAACGTGTGGAGCGCTTGGCAGAGGATCCAAGGATGGTGATAACCACATACGAAGGGAGACACGTGCACTCGCCATCAAATGAACTTGAAGACTCGCAAACCCCTTCTGAACTTAGTAATTTCTTGTGGTAGTTTACACCAACATAATGTTTACATATATGTATAATTTAATCGTAGAGAGTAGAGATCGATGAAGACCGAATAAGTAGAGAGGAATGAGTAAAAATTGACAGTGTATCTAGGAAATGATGCATGCATGCTTTGTTTGGTTCATTGTCAATTTTCACTCGTTTCCATCCATTCCTCCCATTTTCACCCTTTCCAAAAGCACAACATATATATATATATATATATGTGTGTGTGTGTGTGTGTGTGTTGTGTTTTATTAGTTTTACAAGCCTGCGTCTAGATCAACATTTAAGAAGTGTACTTAAACAGTCTTGGTGGTGTTTCATAAGAACTCGACACAGATAGACCAGTAATATTTCTAAGTTGCAAACTGGGTTGTTCGAGCTTTTAATTATTTATTTTTTTACGTACCAATATTTTGGTAGCTTGTGCTCAAACAGTTTCTTCAGCCAACCACTAGGATCGGTCTAGTGGTAGGAGAATTTGGAAAATTCAAACGAAGTCCTAGACTCTAGTACACCAAAACAGTTTCTTTGGCCTCTATCGTATAGTACCAAAAAAAAAAAAAAGGTAAATATGAAAGCGATCAAGTCTTACAATGATTCATCTACTAACTAAGGTACAATGAATTCAGATCCTTAATGACATTAATGTTGTCCAAATCCAAAGCTTGCTTCAAATTACCAGAATTTTTATTGATCGAAGGTAATATAAATTGAAATATAAGATATAGTATAGGGCTTTTTTTAAGGCAAAATTCATGAGAAATATATTTGATGTGCTCTTATATATATATATATATATATATATAGTAATTACAAAGACATCAAGAAAAAATTGTTTTCTCTTTCACAATATTAACTAAGTAGTGAATAGAATATATAACTCAAGAAAAAGAGGAGAAAACACCCTCAAATTTGACGAGAGTTACAAAGCATTTCTGTAGGACTTAATAGAATTTTTGTACTTACATGTAGCTAGTGATGACATTTATCATCTTCCATGGATAAGACATGACTCTGCCTTAATTCAAACTTTGCAACGTCTTGGTGTAACTTCTTAATAGTCTTAAATCAAACAACTTTCCTTTGCGAAATAGAAAATAACACCAGTGACTTTATTTTGTTCTCACGCTTTGGTTGAAAATGTTTTGGACCACAAAAGTGTTAACTTGAGTTCTAAATTGTCAAGGTTGTAAGCATTTTGACGGGTCTGAGATCGATGGGCTCTGCTAACACAACTGAGAAATTACGGATCAAGTGGCCGAAAGGAGACTGTTGCTTCCTGCAACCTTTCCCAAATAGGATGCATTTTGGAATATAAATTTACATTTTGAATTCGTCATTCCAAAAATCAAAATGGAAGTATA
The DNA here is from genome assembly GCA_007407185.1 of Glycine tomentella. Taxonomy (NCBI): domain Eukaryota; kingdom Viridiplantae; phylum Streptophyta; class Magnoliopsida; order Fabales; family Fabaceae; genus Glycine; species Glycine tomentella. The sequence goes on from PYAF01000301.1 coordinate 1,454,219, forward strand.
GGAAGAAACTGGGAAGTGCATGAAACAGAAGCCCGAAAACATGATAGGAAAGGGCTGGTGAAAGTATACATAAGGAGACAAGGCCGTTACTTCTTGTATTCCAAATTTTACTATCTGCACCCCATAGGAAAAGCAATGGACAAATATTGTTTTGCGTCTTTCTTGGATTCTTGTTGTTGTTGTTGGTTTAAGTCTGGTTTGTGGAGAATTTGGACAAGCATGAAGTCGTACCTAAATCTAAACCAGTTTTTCAAAATGATAAGTTATTGGCTAAAAAAGTTCCAAAACACCAAATTCAGAACCTGTCTAACATTATTTCAAATTGAATAATCCAAATTACTTAATCCAGAATAATGTTATCAACTTCTTGAGTTACTGTTCCAAAAATATCATAACTCTATTTCGAATTGAATAATCCAGAAAACAACATGGATTCCAGATTACTTAATCCGAAATAAGGCTACAATGTTTTCAGAGCAACAAATCCAGAAGCCATAAAAAAAATTTGACGTTCCCATTAAATTACGGATTAGTCAATTCATAATTATAAGTGCCAGAAAAAAAGTAAACGAACTCATGATAAAGAAGTTACAACCAAGGAGGTAGTTTGGGGATATTAAAAAGTTTGGAGGTGCAGGAAGCAAAATCAAGAAGACAATAACAGAAGTAATAGTTTGGACTGAAGCTACTGCACACTGTGAACTTGTTTGAAGTATAATTGGGCCATCCACCTTTACTGGGACGGATTAATTAGACGCATTATACATGGGCCAAATTCTCCACCTTGTGATGGTACAATGGGCTTCAGTTTTCGGCTGCTGGCTATGAGCGTTCTAATAGCTTGAAATTTTCATTTTGAACCACTTTATTTTTCGGCTAATAGCCTTATATCTTATTTTTTAATTGTTACTCCAAAATTAATCATATCGAATTTCAGAAGTGGTTTATAAATCATATTGAAAAATTTAATTCAAAATTTATTAAATTATTTTTTTGAAAATTTAATTCTAAAGTGTATTAAACACTTTTTAAAAATTTTAATCTCGAAAGTTTCTAAAAGTAATTAAAAAAATACTTAAAGAATTCAAAGTTTTAAAGAGTTTAACTCATAAAGAAATTATCCCATATTTATCTTTATCTAAATAGGAATTAATTTTGTATAATAGTTAAACAAAAATAGTGGTGGCATCAGTAAGAAAGAGTGGTACAAAAAAAAAAACATCTACGGTAGTTACAATATAAGAACTCTATATTTCGACCCATAAAAAAAAAAAAGACTACAAATGCAATATAATTTATAATTAGGCTTTTGGAAATTGCTTTTTACTGTTCAGTTCTTCAGGCTTCGTATCTATGATAGATTCGGGTATATACAGTAGCATGCTTTAGGCTTTTGTGATCTTATCTTGTACTTGCATTGCATTGCTGATGTGCTGGTCCTGCCCCCCATTTTGTGCTTGGCCTTTCTTTTCTTGTCTTTCTAATCTTTACACCCACACACAAAAATGTGATGTAAATTGTAATTATGAATTCTATTGTGTTTCAGTTTATTTCATTTTAATTCCCATCCAAACATAATTTCAAAGAGAGGTCAAAAGATTATTATATTTTCTTGTTTTAATTTTTTTATCTGATTGAATGTCAGAAAAATATTTCAATATTAGATTTGAAGTGGTAGAGAATTGAGCACCATAAGCAAAAACTTTTAATACTATTATCATTAATTCTCGGCAGAAGCCAGCTAAAATTAATAAATCACTACTAATGAGTTCTTCTGAACTATTTAAATACTATTTTAGTATTTTATCAAGGTTCAGATTAATTAGAAATTTCTTTGCAAGCGGAATAAACCTAATATTATGCGTGGGTCCTAATTCAAAACTTTTTTTTTTTTATAAAAAAAAGGAAAAGAAAAGTTCTGATTCAAGGGAATGTTGTTGTTGTAAATAAGGTGTTCAACTCACAAAAAGAAAGGTTTGGAAGCTGCTACGTTCCTTGTATACCTGTATCATGCATCATATATATTTTGAAGTTTTCAACCAATAAAATGAAAAGAGAAATAATTGCTGGAAAAAAGATAATATTGCAAGAGTTAGGGATGAGAATGGGTAATGTTTAAGTATAATATTAAAGTTTTCTTTTTTATATTTGCATTTTTAAAATTAAAAGACCCATTTCTGAATTTATATTTTTTGGATAGTAATTTCTGTACTTATTCTTTTACACTATCAGTATTTATATAGTCATATTCAGACTCATTATTTACATTTTGGTTAGATGAAATGTTTTAATGTATCTTTTTTAAAACAAACTAATAAAACAAAAAAAAATCAATATTGAACTTAATTATGGTAAATGAAAATATGAATTAAAAATATTAAAAGTAAATATGAATATTTAAAATTAAGAAAATCAATCAATATGTCAATAGTCCTAGTGATACTGACTTAAATTTATGAAGAAAAATTTCAAATTTAAGTACTGTAGATAAAAAAAAATGTGTTTGAAAGTTGGTAAAATCACTAATATGGCCATATTGGTATCATATATTTTGTATATTTTTAATTTTCAAACAATGAAGTGGGAAAAAATGGAGAAAGAAAAAAGAAATTGTTGGAGCTGGCGTTATTGGGCCATATAGATACAAACTGAACAGGCACGCGTAAGACATGGAAAATAGTTTGAGGAAGGTAGGAATACAACTTCTTCCAAAATAAGAATTCTGCACCATGTGACGTATATATATATATGGGAAAAGCAATATTTCTAAAACAGATTTTGCTGTACAAGCATGCATGTGTAACAGTTCTAAGTACAGAGATACAATTCACAATGTTTTGGAATAGTTTTTTTAGCAGAACATGCAGAATCATGTCTTCAACTCAATTTAAAGAATCAATAAATTATAGAATTTAAGGAAAAAAAATATCCAGACTAGAATGGTACCAAAATGAGAGAATAAATCGTTTCGTTGTTTTTTTACAGAAAATAGTTTCATTGTTCTTAGGATTCATTCATTATACTAAGATGCAATTTTCTAAAATCAATGTAATCAATACGTTATTAGTGACCAATTTAATGACGAAAGTGCTTTTTCATCACTAATATTAGGATAACAAAAACTTTAATAATAAACATTTTAAAAGTTACATACAAATTATTGCGTCACTAATTTAATTTTTGTAGGGATATCTTAGGCTCACAGATCGTTCTCTGCTCTGGATAAATAATCCTTAGTGTTACGACCTAATAGAACTTCTTATCAATTAGCTTTAATAATACTAATAAAAAAAGAACTTCTTATTAGCTACAGTGAATACTACTACTAAGTACAAATTTCTATGTGTCTGGAGTAGTTCGTTTATGCATTCATTCATGCAGTTTGAATAAAATGTTTATGTAATACTAATATATGCATTGCACAGGAACAAGTTGTCTCACCAAACGAATTCCAAAATTTTGGGCATTATGCAATCCAACCTTCTTTTCGAAGAGCACACGGACATTAGCATTGATTCTTCAAACTATGTTTACCTTGAATTGCTCATTCTCATTGACCCAAAACCAAAAACTAGAGATTACAATTGGAGGCTCAAAGTTTGGGGATTAGAAAATTGGGGAAAAGAAAAGGAGCACGTTGTTTAAGGATAAGACAAGCACGTGAGCTCCTACTAAAATCCAAGTTTATCCTTACATGTTTTTACTAAGCCCATCACAAATATAAAAATCACTTACTTTGAAAAGAATACGCATGGCATGGATCTTAATCAAATAATTATTATTGGTAAAACAAACGCGTAAAAAGCAGGGACGACCTCGATAAATAAGTAGAAGCCCAAAACCTAAACAAAGCATCCTTGAACGCACATACCGGTGCCACCGGAGACCCCCACGTGGTCCCTCGTGTCTTGCACGTTCAAACCCTAATTTTAAGGCACTACCCTACGTCTTTCACTATCCATGGATGCCTTTTTAATTTTCATAGATAATTGGCTTTTGTTTTCCTCGTTGTTTCTTATAACTACTTCGAGGGTTGCCTCCATTTACTAGGGTCACTTTACCTTATATAAATCAAACTACCTCGTCATGCAGTAGCATAACAACTTTTTGTAAGCAGTTCGAGACTCTTTTTTTTTTTTTTTTGCGTGTTCCTCACGCGCACGGAATCTCCTATGTATGTTTAGATAATGTCTAATGAAGTTCTCTCTTTGAAAAGGAGAAAGTTGTGAAGGCCTATGAGATCTGAGCTGAGTACAAATTATATATATTGTAAAAGTTGGTGTGTGGTTGATTATTTTAGTTCCATAAAATAATACTATATAGTATCAATACAGTAGAAGGGGACATTTAAAACATTTCACGTCTCAATTATTTGAATGGTAGAAGTATATATAGTAGTAGTTTAAAAAAATAAATGGCGTTTGAACGCGTTAAGATAGGAGGAGGTGGAGGAGGGAGGAGTGTGTGGCCCAGATTTGAATCTAACAACTTCTCTTTTGGTAGACAAGCCAAAGGTTTTATGCTGAACATTGTCCGGTGAATGAGGAACCCCAAGCATGTATTGTGGAATAATTAATTCCTCAAATTAAATAATTGAGCTGTGTTCACTCTGGCCCAAACTTTTCTAGTTACTTACTTCTACGTCTTCCACCCATCGTCCCAACCATTTCCTAGCACAACTTACAACTAGTAGCATCCAACCCCTTTTTTTCTTCTTATTATTAATGATCATCGTCTAACCCTTCAACAATAAACAAAGTCACTCGTGCAGTGGCCAAAAGCAAGAGAGACAAGAGGGATATATTGCGTAATTTTAAAATATTCCGAAGAATACAAGCGATAAATTATAAAAAAAAGTTAAACTAAAATTATATTCCATAATAGATTTTATAGAGAAGTTATGCTGTAAAAAAACAAAATTGAGTCCGTATCCGCAAAAAAATTATTGGACTTGTAGTTGTTGTGTATTCTTATGCATTAAAGTCAAATGTATTCTCTTTAGTGATTATATTTCTTAGCTCATTATTTGACAAGAGATAATACACATTATTTGTAAAATTTTGAGTTATTTTACATTACTTATATTTTATATGTATTTTCTATGCTAAGTGAAAATACTGACACTTTTTTGTTTTCATAGATAAAATTAAAAATAATCTTACTTGAAATATGATAAACTATTTTAAATATAGACAAATACTAATTAGAACTTTTAGGATATTAATTAAGAAATTAAAAACTATTTTTATTAAAATTCGTAAAATTGTATTATATGAATTTTTTTATACTCTTGTGATTTTGACAACAATTTTTTTTTAGTTTAATAAAGATCAATCCACTATTTTGATGGAAAATTAGTGCTCTCTGGTGAACTCAATCCATGTTTGGACTACCAATACTTACAAGTTACAATACATGTGTCATTGATTAGTAATAAGAGAATCGGAAGGAACGGAGCATGACCAGGTCCGTGCTTGGAATCTGAGATTTTTTTTTTTTTTTGTCAATTTTATATAAAGAAAGATTTATTTATTTTTTAAAATACTAACAACTTACTAAAAAGTTGAATGCTTTGAATATTGGTGTTATAAAGATTTTTGGTTCCAGCATGAAAATAATACGGCGCACAAAACGAGCAAACAAAAAGAAAATTGGCAGCTGGTGAGAAATATATATATTTTAAAAAAAATGGTGGCCGTGAGATTGATAATGGTAAGGTGATGTTTATCCAGATGGAAGGTGGGGCCCAGTGAGAACGCACGTGCGGAGGACAGATAGTAGAAGACTAGGGTTACAATAATTTCGTGTGGCCCACTTTTGGTGTCTGTTACCAGGAGGGACCTTGTTACTTCAGGTCCCACGTGTGGAGTACCATGCTCCTTACAACCTTTGCCTTTCAACGCCATCCCTTTATTAATTTACAACAATCTCTATCATTTTCTTATCCATCAACAACATTTTTCAAAATGTTATAAAATATATTTATTGTATAAAATACTTAAAAATAATTCAATATTTACCCTTTTAATTATTTAAAGTATTTAATAGAAGAAGCTTAATATATTTTTTATTACAGAAGAGGTACTTAATACTTTTTATCATGTTAGCATGAATATATATCGTGAGAGACTGATTTCTTCCCCTCAAGTTAACTCTAATTGATATTCTTAATAATCAATGTTTTAATTAGATATATATTTTTAAATAAAAGGTGTTTAAATTTTCGTAAACATTATTAAACAAAATATTTACAAGTTTGAGTTTATTTATTTGTTTAAAAAAGTAATCATTTTTAATAATTCGT